>KN173757.1:0-28923 GCA_000758425.1 Nilaparvata lugens yeast-like symbiont | reverse complement strand
AAGCCAACACGAGCGTGGAGCGGGCGGAAAACCAGGACGAGAAGCCGAAACGGTCGAAAAAGGAGGCCGCCGTCGAAGACAGCGGCACGGTGGACGGGCTCACGGTTCGGCTGCTGCCACATCAGGTCGAGGGCGTCAATTGGATGTGCGGACGTGAGCTGGGCCCCGTTAAGCGCGGAAGAGTGCCCAAAGGAGGCCTTCTGGCCGACGATATGGGCCTAGGCAAGACGCTGCAAACGGTGACGACAATGTTGATGAACCAGAAGCCGGAGGCGGACGACAGGCGGTGGAAGAAGCACATGGAGGGCGTGGCAAAGACGACTCTTATCGTCGCTCCGCTGGCGCTTATCAGACAATGGGAGAGCGAGCTGAAGGACAAGGTGGCGCCGTCTGCCCGGCTCAAGGTGCTGGTGCACCACGGCCCTCGGCGCACCCAGGAGGCCAAAGAGTTAGCTCACTACGACGTGGTCATCACGACCTACCAAATCGTGGCCTCAGAACACGGTAAATGGGTCGACGGGCCCCAAGGACAGCAGACGGGCTGCTTCGGCCTGCACTGGTGGCGCGTCGTTCTGGATGAGGCGCACACGATAAAGAATCGCAACGCAAAGACAACCAAGGCGTGCTACGGCCTACGCTGCGAGTACCAGTGGTGTCTCTCGGGCACGCCGATGCAGAACAACCTGGACGAGCTTCAGTCGCTGGTGCGCTTCCTGCGGATCAAACCGTATGATGACCTGAAGCAGTGGAAGGAGCACATCGACTCTCCGCTGCGCAACGGCCACGGGCACCTGGCCATCCGACGCCTGCACTCGTTGCTTCGCTGCTTCATGAAGCGGCGGACCAAGGATATACTCAAGGAGGAAGGCGCTCTCGTGCCCGGCGGCAAGGCCGCGGGTCCGGGCCAAGGCTCGACGACGACGGGCTTCCGCCAGATGGCGCGCAACGTGATCACCGTCACGGCCACGCTGTCGGCGGCCGAGCGTACCTTTTACGACCGGCTGGAGGAGCGGGCGGACCGAAGCATCGAGGCTATGAAGAACAAGCTCAACTACGCAAACGCCTTTACACTGCTTCTACGGCTGCGGCAGGCGTGCAACGACCCGAGACTGGTGGAGAAGGCGCTGCACAAAGACAAAGACGCCTTGTTGACGGGCGACGGCGGCCCCAAAAAGCACGACGTGGACGTCGACGCCATGGCAGATCAGCTGGCCGGAGTCAGTATATCGGTCAAGAGGTGCTCGGTCTGCCACAAAGACCTGACGAACGTCGATGTGGGCGCCGACAAGGGGTTTTGCTCCGAGTGCTACAACGATCTAGAATGTTTCAAGGGGCAGCAAGAAAGGTCGGACGATGAAAGAACAAGGACAAGTAAGATGAAGAAGAAGAAGAGAAGAGAGAGGCAGGGGCGGAGGACTGGGAGCAAGGGCGAGAGCAAGCTGAAGAGTCGAGAGGAAGTGAATAGCGAAGAAGACGAGGATGGGGACAAGGGGGCAGAAGCGGCGGAGCAGGGCAACAGGGTGGCCCGGCGTTGCGGACGGAACCGCAGGGCCGTTGTCGACAGTGACGACGACGGCCGCTGGCTCGTGCTCGAGGACGAGCGCGGCCCGCTTCAGCTGGGCAAGACCGGGGGCTCGGAGGACGAGAACGCCGAGGGCGGCGGCGAATCCATCGGGTCGGAAGACTCTGCCGACGAGACGGACGAAGCAAGCGTGGACCAGAGCGACCTAGGCAGCTTCGTGGTCGACGAGGAGACAGTGGTGGACGGTAGCGACTCGGACGACTCGTCGTCGTCGCTGCCCTCGATTTCGGCGGTGACGAAGAAGATGCAGGCCCAGAGACTGGATGACGAGGACAGCAAGCCAGGCGACAGCCACAGAGCGGCGGGCGCCGAATCGGGGTCGGGGTCGTCGACATCGGGCTCCGAGACGGAATCGGCGTCAAGCCGGTCCGAGGACGCCGACAGGGTGCCGGCGACGTCAGCCAAGATGCGCGAGCTGCAGCGGCTACTGCGGGCCGAGGCGGGCGCGCACAAGTTCATCGTCTTTTCGCAGTTCACGTCAATGCTAGACCTGGTGGAACCGCTGCTGCGGCGCGACGGGCTGTGCTTCTGCCGCTACGACGGCAGCATGCGCAACGAGGCGCGCGAGGAGAGCCTCCACCGGCTGCGCCACGACGACGGCGTACGCGTGCTGCTGTGCAGCCTTAAGTGCGGCAGCCTGGGGCTCAACCTGACGGCGGCGACGCGCGTCGTCATCATGGAGCCATTTTGGAATCCGGTGCGTCGGCATGCTCTGCCACTTGTGTGCTTTTGGGGGGAGCCTTGCTGACCCGGCCGCCGCAGTTCGTTGAGGAGCAGGCCATCGACCGCGTGCACCGGCTCAACCAGACGGCCGACGTGACCGTCTACAAGCTCACCGTCGTCCAGACCGTCGAGGCCCGCATCCTCGACCTGCAGGCCCGCAAGCGCGAGCTGGCCGAGCAGACCATCGAGGGCGGCGCGCGCAAGGCCGCCCTCAAACTCGGCCTTAACGAGCTCGTCGACCTCTTCCGCACCACCACCAGCGCCGCCACGCTGCCTCCTTCTGCCGATGACGTCGTCGCCGTGCCGGGGCTGCGCTCTCGCCGCTCCCCGGCGCCCGCGCCGTCATCGCGGCCCGAGCTGCCGGCCTATGCTCGCCGCTGGTGATTCTCCGTCCCCATGAGTATTCCAGCAAAAACTCTTGCACTTGGTCACCGCCGGGAGATGGGAGAAGGCCTACTCACCATGTATGCACGGGGGCAGCTTGCATGGAAGCTCGTCAAGGTAGGTTGGGGTGGATGTATGAGTTTGCTTCCAAGCATCCCCCCGCTTCGCGACCGGCCAGCTTGCTCAGAGTCTCCACAATTTCCCCTCCCTGCCCAAGGCGGATGTAACTACTATTATCCGCCCTTGGTCAATGCAAATCCTCAAGACACCTTCAGCCGCGAGGCGCGACGTCGCCTGTCTCTTGCTCCTACCTTGTCGGTCCGCTCTCTAATATACCAAGCATCTTGTGTGATGCGTCGGTCCGTCTTTCCGTCCGTCTGTCCATTCGCTTTCGTTATCGCTCAATGTCCATCACGGCTCCATGCCCATCATGGCCACCGCGTCCCTTGCCCACGAGGCCCGCTTTCAGCGGTAGTAGTTGCTTGGCGCCGACGGCGCGCTGCCTCCTGCGCCGGGCACGGGGCCCGGCGGCACATACGGCCGGTACTGCGGCTCGCCCGCTTGGACGTTCGCCGTCGCCGGTGGCGGCGGCGGCGGCTGGTCCGGCGGCCGGTTAGCCAGCAAACGGCGGCGCCACCGGCGAGTCGTAGACGGACGTGGCCAGCTCCTGCGCGCCATACGTGCTGTTCGGCCACGCCTGGCCGTAGGCCGTGTACATCTGGCCCGGTGACGACGTCGTCTGCGCCGCCCGACTCCCTTGCGACGGCACCTCGGCCCCTGCCACGTAAAAGGGCGCCGAGGCCGACGCGGCCTGGTATTGCTGTCGCTGCGCCTCTGCATCGGCCCCTTGGTCGTCAGCATCGCGCAGGCAGGCCGTGCAAAGCCACGAGGGGCGCCAGATGTCGTCGCTTACCGCCCGACTGCGGTCCTCCCGCCGCCGCGTCAAAGTACTTGTGCGCCTCGTGCGCCGCTTGGTCGGCCATGGCGTATCCGCCGCTACTGCCGGCCGCAAAGCCCTGTCCGTGAGGCACCGGCCGCATGGCGTACTGCTGATGTGCGTAGCTGTGCGCCGGCGCCGGCGGCTGCGACATGGACGACTCCAGCAGCGCCTCGTAGTCCCGGCGCGCCTTGATGAACTTTTCGTTGAGCTGCGTGAAGTCGTCTACAAATCGGCCCGGTCACAAGTCAGCGCGGGCCGGTCCCCGTCCTCGTCATGGCAGCCACACGTACCCTTCTTCTGCGAGTACTTCTCAATGAGCCTGATCAGCTTGGGCCGTATGGCCAGTGTCTGATGGTAAAGCTTCTGTGTCGTGCCGTCAGCAAGCCGCCCATGGCCAGCCAACGCCTTCCGTCGTCTCGATCGCGCTGCCTACCGAAATCTCCTCATTGTCCTCCTCCCGCGGCACCGTGTTGGAGGCGCTCAGTAGCGTCAGCAGCTTCTCTACGTTCTTGATTTCGGCAAAGACCTCGGCCTCCATGTGCGCCTCGCGCTGCAGCTCGTCTGGCGTCGGATCCGTCAGCTTGTCCACGTAGTTGAGCGGGAAGATGCCCGTCTGGCCCTTGAGCGATCCGCGCCACCAGTCCTTGTATACGCTTTCGAGGACGGCAATGACGTCGCCCTTTTTGAACTCGAGCTCGCCCGCCTCCGACGGCGTAAAGTCGTACAGGGCTCGGACCCGGCTAACCGTCGCCGCCGTGGTTCTTCTTGGCACCGTCGGCGTCGTCCCGGTACCCTGCTGGCGTCCGCCCGACCCGGCCTGACCGCCCGAGCTCGCCGGTGCCGTCTTCTTGCGCTCCTCTTCCTGCAGGCTCAGCCTCAGCGTCATCTGCAGCTCCTCCTCCTCCTTCTGCCGGTCCGACTCCGTCAAGTCCTGCTTCTGCGATGCGCTCGGTGCCTGCAGCGTCGGATTTCTCTGCTTCAGCCGCATGCAGGCGTCATGCATGATGCCCAGCTCCGCGTCCTCGCTGAACATGTCGCTCCACGCCTGCATCTTATGCAAGATCTTGGCCTTGACCTGCGTGTGCGTGTTGCGGTCGTTGGCCAGCCTCAGCAGCGCGTCCGTAAAGGCCCGGCTCGAAACCTCGCGGTGCATGGCCTTGCCGCAGTTCTGGAAGAGCGCATGCGCAAGCTGCCCACACGACACGTCAGCCTTCCTCACTCTCCACCCCCGTCCACCAACGTTCCTGCGGAAGAGGACGCCTACCTCGAGCGTGTAGAGCTGGACGTTAGAGTTGCGATGCGCAAGCCGCTTCATCATGCTCTGCACCGCTTCCTTGGGCCCGTTCGCGTCGCCCGACATCTTGTCGCACACCTCCATAATGGCGCCCCAGTCCTCCGACGTCAAGTTCTCGTCCGTCGCCTTGGCTGCGTCGTCATCCTTAGCCCTCCAGCCTGGGCTTCCGGAGCGCAACACCGAGGGGCCAGAGACTCACCGACGACATCGTCAAAGGGCCCCGACGCTGCCGCTCGAAACATGGCGGGTAGGCAGCTGGCTGGCCACGCTCTGTGTCCCTCGTCCCCGCCTCGTTGCGTCGCTGCGGACCTGGATTTCGTGCCGTCTATTAACCCGGCTACTGTCGTATCCTTTGTGACGGGCGCCAGCCGTTCGTTGCTTTGGTCGTCCGTGGTTTTCTTGCTGTATGTAGCTCTTCTCCCTTCGTCATCGGCTACGTTAAGTAGAGGGGCTCTACGCCATCATGCGCCACGCAATCCTCCCCTCCCCCCCCCACCTTTCACAGCCGCAGAGACAAGCCACACACGTGTTGGCCAACCTTTGTGTCTGCTTCGTGTCGACTCGCGATGCGCCATCAGTCAGCCCACCTCCACGTCGCGCAGCCGCCATCATCTCACCAATTTCCCAACTTTTTCCAAGTACAACCACGACCTATTCGGTCACAATACCTCGAATAAGTTATTTAAAAACCAGTGCCTAAAATTTTGTGTTTGTGTGAAGATTGGTGTCATTTTTGCGATCAGTGATGTTGAACAGGGCTCTGGCATTCGAAAGGCTGTAACACGTCTAGAACTTGTCCAAATCGACGCTTCGGAGCCGGTTCGATAGCCCTTGAACGCTGCAAGAAGTTTATACTCCCTTTTCGAGACTATATCTGCCCAAGATGGCCATCCTGCTTCCCGAGTTCTTGGCCTTGGGGCTACCCAGCTACAGCTCAAGGATCTGGCCGCGTGCGTGCTAGCCATGGCAAGCGATGACCAGCCACTCGGAGAGAAGTGTATGGAAGGCTTTCGGTGGCGTAACCCATCTCTAAAGACCCTGAAAGGCAATTTCATTGAATCCAAGCGCGTTGCAGCCGTCATCCAGCAGGTGATACAGTATTACTTCAACCTATACAATCTGCTCGAGGTCAAGTCCATCCTGCCTCGGCACAGATACAACATGGACAAAACCGGACTCGTGGGGAATTGAGGACCGGGGAGTTAACGGCCTAGATCTTGGGCCTTCACGCGCATTTGGATTACAGTAATCGAGTGTGTCTTGGCCCCGGGTAGACGGTTTCGCCCGCCCGTAATCTTCAGCGGAATAACAGTTCAGCAAAGCTGGTTCTCTACTGAACTCAAGAAATATGAGCAATGGCACTTCACGTCGACTGAAATCGGGTAGATTTCTATCGAACCTGCCGTGAACTGGACGTAAGAAGAATTCCATCTTCAGACGAGGCCTCCGGAAGTTCTGGCCGGGCTGCGCGACGGTGGGGTGGGATGACTTTGAAAGTGGGCAACTAACCACATTCTCGAGGCCGCCGCAGGAAGCCAGCAGGAATCAACAGTTACCCGACTATCTTGCAGAGTCTGGATCTACCTCTGATGCGGGGAGGAAAGAGTTACAAAAAAGTGACGGACTCTTGGGCTTGCTGCGTGAGCCCCGGTTTGGCAGTCCACATAGCTACAAAATGGCCCCGTCGTTCCGCCATACCCCTTCCCCCTTACACCCGACCATTTCCCCCTGCCTCACACGTTACGGATCCGTAGTTCTTTATGTGCATAAAGCTAGCTGTGTGCCTAAGGCCCAGACCTAGTCCAAATGCCGATTTCGGTGCCTGCCGCGGCACCCGTCACTCTCGGGCAAACTTCCATGCAGATAGACCTGGGCGTCATATGTCGCCCATTCAGGCGTGGCCCCCCAGAGAAAACACAACCAATAAAAAGACATCAAAAGTAAACGAAAAATTAACCACGTCGACATGGCACCGATTCCTCTCTTTCCAATTTTTGATCTGTTCGTCCCTCCTCGGAACATGTCATTGATGCTGGGCGAGGCTGTGTGGCCTAGCTGGCCCTCCCGCCCCCCTCTTCGTCTGCTGTGTCCCAGTCACGACCCAACCTCGCCGGGTGGTCCCGCGAGGCTCCAACGCGCTTCTTTCCGAGCTTGCATTGCGTTCCGGTCTGGAGTCTTCCATGCTTCGTCTGCCGTGCGCGTCCATCTCGGACAGGGTGAAGATCAGAGGCTCACCACTGACCGATTCTTCGTCAGCTCGCCCCAACTTGCTCACCGATCCGGCGAAGCTGCCCCTCGATGACTGCGACAGTGTCGGTCGCGCCGCCGGTCCGACCATTCCTACGTAGCGGCGCCGCGTCGAGGTAGAGCTTGGCTGCGTTAATGGCATCAGCCCAGCCGGGAGCTGATCCTCGGCGGATTCGCGCTGCAGGCCCTCCTCTTCCGTCGTCTCCGACGGCTGCATCTCCGCCGCGGTCCGGAGACTGTCGCCCGAGTCGTCGCGGTCCCCCGCCCTCCTCTCCATCTGCATCTGTCCTCCGAGCAAGATGCTCATCGTCGGCGGCTCGCGGTCGTCGCCGCCCAGGCTGATACTCCGGTGCGCGGCAGCAAAAGCTAATTCGGTGTCGTCGTCGTCCATCATGGCCCTGCTTTGTTGTGCCATCGAGCTCGAACGCCGCTGGTAGGATCCGAGCCGGGGAGAAAGGGGTATGTCGATGGCCGTCGTGCCGTCTTGCGTTATCGTGCTCTCTCTGCTCGGCTCCGGCACGGCTGGCTCCGGTCGGCGGCTGTTGCGAGACAAGGTCCGACGGCCGCCGGGGCCGTAATCGATGATGGTCCTCGGCTTGCAATGAGCCGGAGCTTGCCGGGCCCGTTTCCGCCAGGAGGCCGGAGCCTAGCCGGGCGACCGACGACATGAGGCTCTGGCGGCCGCTGCTCGATTGTTCGTCGTCGGCCCTGCTGGCCCCGTTGACGGATGGGCGTCCTCGCCGGTGGGTGAAGCTGCTGCTGTAGCGGCTGGTCGACCCTAGTCGGGGCGATCCGGCCGCAGGCACCTCAGGCGCTGCGGCGGGCGGGGGACCGCCTCGCAGCGACGCCGGCATTCCCGCCGTCAGGGACGAGCGATGCCGGGGCTGAGAGCCACACGGCATTCCGGCCGGCCGATTCAGCGAGTGGGTCGAGGCTGACGACTCCGACTCCGCCGCCCGGGCTGCCGGTGATCCAGACAGGGAGCCAGCTTTAAAGGGCTGAAAGGACACCGACGTCCTCCACGTGGATCCGTCTGCCGGTCGCGCGAGGGGCCGCAACGGTGGCCATCCCGACACGGGCAGCGAGCTTGGCGAGTCGAGGCCAGGCGCATTGGCAAAAGAAGCCGGAGGGGAGCTAGTGTCTGACCCTGGCAGCCGCACCGCTCTCAGGGCTGACAGGGGGCTCGTGCCGACGTGTGCGTCACCGTGGAAGGTCGAGAGGCTGCCATACGCCTGCTGTGCATTGCCGAGGCCCGTGCCGGGCCGATGACTTCGCAGCGGGCCCGGCTCGGCGGTGGGCAGCCGCTGGAGCTCGCCATACTGGGGCAGAGACGGCCTGAAAAGGGCCTCGTTCGCGCCCATGAACTGAGAACTGAGGAGCGACTCGGAGTCGTCGATGCGAAAATGACAGTCGTTGCGGTAAACGACCGATGCACTCAGTCGACCGGCATGCACGTCCAGGTCGCCAAAGATGTACTCGGTCACGGGATCCGGGCGGCCGTCGATGGGTTGCCTCAGTAGATCGGGGCCCGACCCGGCCGGCTCCGAGGTCCGGAAGCGGCAGCGGGGAACCAGGGCCGGGTGCGCATTCTTTGCTACGCTGTGGTTCGCAAACTTCCAGGCCGGGAGCAAGCGGGTGGTGACGAAAAGGGTCCTGAAAAAGACGATGGCTTGCTTGTACGTGGTGGGCAGATTGGGACCGAAATCGTGCGACAGGCTGCCGTTGGTGATCGCATTCAACTCAACGCGCCACTTCTCCAGCACGACTTGGGCGTTCTTATTGACCGGGCCGGGCGAGCCGTCGCCGCTCGACCGGGCGTTGAACTGCTCCAAAACGTGCCATCGTTTTCCGTCATCGTCGAGGCAGACCAAGCTCTGGTTTTCTTTGAGACGCGATGCATCGAGATATACTTCAATGATCATGGGCGGGGGTCGATTGTCAATAATGCCACACGACTTCCATACCTTGAGCTCGTCTCCGAAATCGTCAATCTCTTCCGTGTACATTTGGAACTGCACGAAGAGGGGAAAGGGGAGCGAAGCGGGGGTCGGAGGAGAGGCCGTGGTTAGCACCATGAGTCTGAGGCAGGCCAGTGCCGGGGCAAAATCAGACGTACCCATCTATTCGTCTTTTTCGGGCCATTAGCGTCGGCCGTGAGGGTGACCTTGATACGTGCGTCGAGGACCAAGATGGCGGCTTTTGAGAAGAAGTTCTGCGTCGGTCAGCCAGAGCAGGGACGGGTGGAGCGGAAGGGCACACGTACCTGAACAATCTGATCTAGCTTTTTGATGGATTCAGCAGCAGGGCCAGGGGACAGGGCGGCCTCGGGCGTCGGGGAGCTGATGGAGTCCCTCGCCGACACGTTGGAGCTCGTACGCTGATGGGCACCGAGCACGGCGTCATGCGGCTTGGTGGATCGGCTTTGGCTCGCCTGCGGGGACGAAGCGGGCGAAGAGAGCCTCGGCGGCGGCGGACGAGCTTGCTGATGCATGGCAAGATGCTGACGCGGGAAAGCAGAGTGATGGAGGGCGCGACAGGCGTGGAAGCAGATAGATGGGAAGTAGCAGGTCAGTGGACGGGGGCATCGATGGAGAACCGGGCCTGCGCTTCCATCGTCGATGACTCTCTAGTGCTGCTGGGGATGAAGGAGCAGGTGGCCGCGGACGTGGGGCCCAGAGGCGGAGAGAAAGAAACTGGGGATTCCGTCCCGGTAGGAGGGGAGATGGAGATGGAAGAGGCCGGAGACCCGCGGCTCCGACGACGAGGCAGGCGAGCGGCAGAAGCAGACTGGTGCGGCAGCCAGGGTGGGAAGAAAGGCGGGATCAGGCGTGCCTCGTGCCTCGCGGATGCGGTGCGCCGCCGCTGCAGGCACGGGACCGTCGAGGCGCTCGCCGGCAACGAGGCCGGCGCCGTGGTGACTCACTTTTTTGGCTCGCGCAGGTTGGCTGTCGCGGTCGCAGGTAGGCCAGGCAGCCAGGCAGCAGGCGGCCAGACCGGCAGCCCTGGGATTGAGAAAACTGCTGCCGCTGCTGGAAGCCCGTCCGTGTTGGCTTGATGATTGTCGGCGTCGTCGCCCACGGCAGCCGTGCTTGCTTGTTCCCTGCCGCTGCAGCGCGAGAGGAGCAGGTCCAGGCGTGTCTTGCCGGCAACCGGGACCCACGGAGGAAGAGGGGGGAAAAAGATGGTTGTGTGCGCTGGACGCTGTGCGTCGGGCCGGAGAGGGGGAGCCACAGTGGTCTCGCGCTGGGACGGCGTGCGTAGAAGAATGCCAATTGCTAACTAGACTGCTAACTAGAGTTGGCTGCTGGATGACAGCCATACGGTAGGGATACTGTGCCCGGTACGAGCGCAGGGCGGCCAGGCCGTACTCGTCGGTGGCTGCCAAGCACTGGCCTGTCACCTCGTCGACCGCTCGTCGCTGCAACGTGCAAGTATATCATCTATGGATATCATGTCTCCCTGGGATCTTTTTGGGCGCAGCGCCGGACTCGCCTCCTCACTGTAGCTCGCTTTCGACGTCTGCACAGGCCTCTCGGCTGTCCGCGCGGCCATCAATGGCTTCGTCCTGGCTTCCGACGCGTGCCCTGCACGACGAGAGCCAGGCCGCCTTCTTGTCGTCGTCTCTTCCCATCGATTTGAACGCCATGTCTCTCACGCGCCGCCGTCATTCCTCGTCAATGTCCATCGCCAGATCCGGGTATTTTTCATGCAATAGTAGACTAGCTCTTCTACTGCGAGCCACCGGCAATCTCAACAGCTGCTTCTCGCCCACGACCTGGTCCAGCTCACACAGGAGATCCTCGTCGAGGTTGTCCAGGAGCTGATTCTCCAGCATGCACTCCAGCTGCAGGCACATGTACGCCAGTCCCGCATCCTTAAACGTCGTTAAGTAGCAAGGGCTGATTTCATTCAACAGGTTTGAAATGTTCCGCGTCGTCGCGAACCTGCCGAGCACGAGATGGCACACTTGCGACAGCCGGTCTAGCATCATCTCGTTGGCGGCGCTCATGACGTCGAGTATGAGCTCCGAGAAATCGTCCATCGTCGGCAGTGCCACGTCATCAAACAGGTCCTCGCCCGCATCGGTATATAGATGTTGCAGCACATACTTGAAGGTACCCAGGCTGATGTGCTTCAGCTCGACTATCACTCCATCTGCCGCGGCAACGCCCCCATGACGCTGACTGAGCCATCGGCCCTGCGACCGCCCATCGAACATGCCCTTAAAGAATGGGCACCGCCGGCACACCAGCTGACTGTGCACCGTCATCTCTCCGCCGTTTAGCTGTACGACGACATCTCCATCGTCGAAAAAGGCCGGATCTGAAATGGCTTCTTTCATGTCTTGATCCAGACAACGTTCGATTCTGGCTTGCAGGCGCACGGTGGCTTCGAGATTCGCCATCTGCAGCTTCGTCACAAGCTTCATCAGCTCGGTTCGGACTTGGCGGAATCGAAAAGCCTCCGCTGGCGCCTGACGCGTATATCGCCACACTGGGATCGTTGCATCTTCGTACGCGTACAGCACGATGTTCAGGATCGTCCACACGTCAACGCCGACAAAGGTGACCACGCGCTTGCCCCTGATTCTCTCCACAATGAACGTATCCGAATGCGCGACATTCGCCTTTGGCGGGTAGGACGCCGACATTGCCTCCCGGAGAGCGCAGCTCCGCCCACGCAGGACCCAGCCGTGGACGGGTATTCTGACTTCCGGCGCTGTCGTGGTGCCGACTTCGGCATCCGTGCCAGGGTTCTGGGCCGAGTAGCATTGCAGCCACTGCGCCAAATCGTGTTTGATATTTGATGACCGTAGAATCGCATGCAGTACCAATCCTGCTTCTTCTCCCGCCAGAGCAGCCTGCAATACCACCGCCTTGGTGTCATCCGTCGGCTCGGAAGCCGTAAATTAGCGCAGGCACAATAAAGAGCCCACGTCTGCCCATAGAGACGGCGCGTCGACTTTCATCTTCTCGCTCATGACCTTCTTGTCCCTCACGACGGCGAACGCTCCAAACGTGGAACTCCGCACGCTGACGCAGTCCGTCATGTACGGGACTCGCTGGAATTTAAAGTCCTTGCTCTTCACGTCCAGACATCCGCTAAAGCCTGCGGCTTTGATTTGCATACGCTTGACGCGCTTCCATACCGCCCTAGACTCCGTACACAGGATGACGGAGCCGTGTTCGCCGACACTGGCCGAGACGACGCCGTCCTTTCGCGAATCCCAAATGCACTCAGGTTCTGTTACGGCGTTTTTCATCTTGACCGGGTTCGTGGTGGACCCGGCGGGCTGGTGGTTGGCATCTCCTCTGTGGTTGATGCATCGTGAACAAGTCGCCACGCGCCGTCACAGCAGCAATTGTCTCGCCGCCCGAAGTTATATATCCAACTTCCTTCCGACGCGGGTCATGCACAGTCGACAGCGTTCTGGCCACCAGGCTATGGTTGGTAAAGACGTTGGGCGTTGGAAACTTGACCAGGTTATAGCCGTAGTTTGTGAAGATGCATATCGTGTTGTTTGCCAGGAGGCAGTTACCCTGTCTATGGCTGATACCATTTTTATGGGCGCCAAAAGCACCGATGCTGCCACTCTCCGAGGTGTTTGCTGCACGTCGAGCGACCTCGAGTCGGCGTCCATGAGCGCCAGCTGACCTACGTTCTTCCCCAGCAGTACAATAACGAATGTGTGTGGGCGACGGAATGAATGGCCGACGCGGCGACCCCTTGAACGAGCTCCTTTTTCAGCGTTCCGAAGACCTGGCGAGGCATCAAACTCATGGGGTCCTCGTCACCCCTCGCGGGAGGTGGAAGGCTATAGCCGAGCTGGGCATCTGAATTCAGGCCAAAGGTCCAAAGCTCGCCGTTTCTCGTGACGACAAGCGTGTGGTTTTGACCAAGCGCAACTTTCTGTATCTTGCGATCTGTGAATGGTCCCTGGACCGACACAAACCTGAACTGGTAGTTCTCGTCATCGAGACCAAGTCTTACCCCTCTTCCGACACGACACACGTAGAGATTCGACACAGGGTCTGCGGTCAAGACGGCGCTGTGTAGCTTGGACATGACAACGTCTAGAATGATCAAGGGGCGGCTTCTGATGAGATTTGGAAGCGTTCCCTCCTCTGGGTGTAACCGAGGCGATTCCAGTACCGGATCCTCGAGATGCGCCTCGTAAAAACTGTTCATGAGTTCTATCGGTCGCTGGAGTGGAATGCGCTCCGCAAACTGCCGATCGTCCTCGTCTCCGACCCCAAGCGATATGTTTTTGTTGCTGCCAAACACGTAGAGTTCTTCACCATCGAAACGATGAGCATGGCTTTGACACGAGCTGGTAGAACTACGGTCTTCTCGTCAGATGCTGTTGAGAAAAACGAGTGAAGTGAATGGAAACAAACTTGTGCGTCTTGTCATCTTCATTGTCACTGCTGTCCGATGCAGCATCCGTAAGCCTTGTCTCCTGTGTCAAGATGTGGCCCTCTGGGGCAATTATTGAATTGTAGACATCAAAGGGGCTGTTTCCCTTGTGGTCTTTGGTTTTGATCAGCTGACCGACCCTGCCGATCGACTGCAGAGTTGGATTTTCCAAGTCGCTGCGTTCCTTGGCTAGTAGAAGTCGTGCAATGAACACATTTCCAAAATATAGAGCCCTATGCAGCGCATTCCACCCGGATTCCGGATCCTGCGCGCATATGTTGATGGCGGGGTGCTCGATGAGAGCCTGGACGAAGTCACGGGCGCTAGGGTCGGTCTACGAGGCGGCCCGTAGTAGGATTGTGAGTCCGGCGTGATCACGGCTGTTAACTTCGCCCCGGCTCAGACCGGAGCCGCCGTCCCTATTTTTGCATATCCTGAGGTGTGGCCTGAGGCTTTGCGAGGTTTGTAGCTGTGTCGAGACGAACCCCCATGGCCGCAGGGGCTGGAAGCCGCAAAGCCTGGCGATCCAGGGCCTTGTGCTGGGCTCTTGGAAGCTTTGTGGGCATAGGGGTTAGGGCCGGCCGGGGCCAGTAGACGCCAAAACCTGTCGACATCGTTTTCCCAATAATATTTCCACAGCAAGTGACTCATGAGCATGCGAGGGAGATGAGTGACCCTGCCTGGTGCTTGGAGCTGTACTTTATTGTGAGCCTCGGCGGATGGCGGTCGCCTTCGAGCCTACGGGTTGCAGCGCCTGAGGGCCCTTGCTGCGCCACACAGTCATCCACGAGTTGCTGTCGCGACAGTCGAGTGAGCCGAGTAACGGAGCAATGATGCAGCGACGGGCTGTGGCGATGGAGAAGCGCACTTGTGGCTTCATGCACCTTTAGCGAGGCGACCGCGGCTCTGTTTGCGTGCAGGTTCGGTAAGCTGTTAGCTTTGGAGAAGGTGATGAACCTAGTAGTCAACGATATGCCTGCTGGCTCGTGATAATGATCCACACGGCTTATGTTATTCAGCTAATAACTACGCCAAGTAAGCTAGGATAGCCCACTGCCTACCCGGGAAATGACATGGGTTAGTAATTAGCTACTGTTGAGGTTTCAAGAGGGTCGATCTGGTCACTTCGTGATCTGCTCTCTACAGCGCGTAGCGTGCAGAGAGGCCTGTAAGAGTGAATGTGGATTTGACTACCGAGAAAAAGGAATTCCCTCCGTGGCCGCGATGTGCGGCGCCCTTTTTGAACACACGGCGCCTGTGCCTGTGGATCCAAGTCGTTGGATACCAAGCGTTCACCTCAGGGCCTCAACTCTACAGCGCACAGCTTGTAGAGAGGCTCATAAGGGGTGGATGGTTGGTTGATTCCTCTAAGAAATGTTTCCATGTGTCCAACCCCTGCGCAGATTTATCACGTGACACCATTCACGTACCCTGCTAGTGCCCAAGGGCAGGTTCCTCACTTCGGCCATTACTAAGGATTCAGAAACTCCGGCCGAAATAAGCCACGCGCAATATCAATCGCTTACAATCATCTGACAAAGCGCTCACCTACTGGTGGCCATATTCGGAAGGTCAGCATCATATCTATCTAATCAAACTACTTGTTTGTTGCTGGCACAACTTCTCGTGTACCTTTTCATCATTTCAGTGTCCCTCCCAGTCACCCTAATCCTTGGTCTGGACGCGGCAGTGCTGTCGCAGTCACCTTTATCTCGCCCAAATTACTGACCACTTCTGCCCGTGACTAAATCGGAACGAAGCCTTCACTCTCTCGTCTTCTGGCTTTGTCTCATGTTTCCCCTCTTCCTTGCCTTGACTGGTTCATGCCCGCCATTCTCCGCTCAATGCGACATCACCTCACGATAGCAGTCCCTGCCGAGGTCCACCGAGTATGCCAGGAGCCGATCCTGCGTGAGAGGGAGGTTGAGAATACGGGAGCGGAGTTCCACGTCCTAGAAAGCCCATGTTAGTGTTACTTGATGCCTCCATAATCTCTGCAAACCTGAATTCGATGACGTACCTGCTTCATCTTGGCCAGCTTCAACACCTCTCGTGCTGTCTCGTCAGCCATGTCTGACACGGCGGCAAAGCGCATAAACTCGCTTTCGCAGACGCTGTCGCTCATGGCCTTTAGCCCAGCCATCAGCCTTTCGAGTAGAAGAGGCGGTACGGAATCGCCCCGACCACGGTGCTGCTCCAACGTAAGGAAATTATTGTAAACTTCTCCACCCAACGCCCATTCCACTATCGCATTTTGCCGTCCCTCAAACTCTGCCATTAGATCTGACAAAGTCTCGTAGTCGCGCTCGATGACCGCTCGTGGAGCCACCTGTTGCACGAAAACTCGATGCGCCTCGACAACCGATCCTGCCCAGAGCAGGCATTGAACTTCCGCCGACGGGTCCTTCTTCACACTTCTCATGTACAGTGCCTGAGCTTCCCACAGCCATGGTGCCGGAATTCGCAGACGCTCAGTAAGCGTCGCCAAGGCCACACCGCCGGAGTCCCCCATCAACCGGCCGGCATGTCGACAGAGGTGCTCCTTGATCGCCTTTGTCCGCGCAGTGGTATCATGAAGATGAAGGAGAACGAACACAGCTTCGAGCCATTCGTGGGCTGCGGTTAATTGCGCCGCGTAAGCGATCGTTAATGCGTCCGCCTTGATGGTTCCATTGACTCCAAATGAGATCTTGCCCGTCGAAACCAAGGCCAGGCCTAGTTGCCAAGAGAGGCGCGCTTCAAGGGGTGACAACTGGGAGTTCTCAGGGCTGAGTACCGTCTCTAAGTCGACGTGTTCGTCGGAATACAATTGCAGTAGACCCCACAGGAGGTCTTGTCGGGAAGTCGAATTGGTGTCATCCCACACGGGACGGATGCCTTGCTCGGTAAACCACGGTTGTGGTAAATCTTCCCTGTCTTGTTCGATGTCTTCCTTAAACTTGCTCACAGCCTCGGCTATCCCTTCGTGCTGCACAGTCGCATACCAGAGTCGCAAGCCGAAAGCCTGTCTCCAGTCAAGACCAAACTTCTTGGAGATGACGAATGTGTCCAATCGATCCTCCACAGGGACCCCTTTCATGCCGTTGCAAACGCATACGTTACCACTCAAGAGCTCGTAGATTGTACGGGTGGCAACTGTAAACTCGGACAGAATCTTGGCATCATGCCACGCCTTGAGCTGCTCCTTTAGTTCCTGCTTGCTAGAGTCACTGAGACCGACGAGAGGCACGATCGTCCCCAGCCGAAAATCCTTACCCTCCGCCAGGTACTTGCATGCTTCGATAGTCCGGTGCCCTGCAAGACACGCCACGACTTTCTCCTCGTTAGTACTTGCGAGTCCTATGTTCGTCGTCGAAGCCGCTTCAACCAAATCAGTCCAAAAGTGGGACAGCATGGTTTTTCTCGCCTTTTTCTCGGCCTCATCGGAGTCTGTTGTATCGAAGCGATCAAACAGAATACTTGCCAGCTCCCATACGCTTTTTTCGTGCGCACTAGCCAAGTTGCTCGAATTCCGTTGAAACATATCCTTCAGACGTGTCACGCGAAGAATGGCCTTGGGAGCATCATCAATCACACAAATATCCGTCATTCCATCTTGCGCTCGTAGATATTGCTTAGAGGGCTGCAGTAGCATCAGTATGTATCGTTTTGCCAAGCCAACATTTAAATCCAAGAATTACGCACCGCTGCTGAGAATTTGGCTATCCTTACGTCCTGTAACCGGCTTTGAATGCCCAACCTCTGGAAAGTGAGGAGTCCCAGATTGTCGCGGCGCGGCTGTCCCGATCGCGCATCCTCCGTCGACCTAATCACAATCAAAGTCTCGCCGGGACCCCAGGTTGCACGAGGGGCGTGACGGAAGGCGCGTTCGGACTCGTCTATGGTGAGCTGTTTGTCTTGCCGCTCGTAAGGCCACTTATGCCGAGAAAACTGTTAGCATTGTTTCGAGCTTATGCCGACGAGCGGTGTCACAAGAGTAGTCTTTGGTTCCTATTCTTACCTGTGGAAAGCCTTTGGTGGGCACTGGTGTGCAAGAATTTTGCCATGAAGGGTTTGGCTTCTCGAATAACGAGTTCATTAGGTCGATGCTGGTGGCGAATCCGTGACCTTTATCCAAAACTAGTTGACTTTTCGACAAGAGACCGTTTCCTCTGCGCCTTTTGCTCGGGCTTTCGCCACTGTCTAATGGCTTTCCCAGATCATCACTCTGGACGAAACTCAAGTGCGCGGCATTCAACTTGGACGGGGACTCATTGATCTCTTTGAGGAGTTGACGATCTCTCTTGACAGGACTGACACTCTTCTGAAGCATTTCCATCCAGTCATCACCATGGGCAACTTCAAGCTGTAGCGGGCCTGCGGAATCCTTCATTGCTCGCATTCGGGCCCTGAGAATGCCGCCTGGTATTGCTTTTTTGGCATCTTGTTCATTTTCTGACGAGGTATCGTCTTGCTCCGCAGCACGATGCTGTCCGAAAGAAGACCTCGTCGTGTCTTCATCTTCGGACATGTCATATCCGTCGTCTATTTCACTGTCGTAGTCGTCATCCAGCGACAATTTCACGTTAGTGGACGTCGGATCCGCGGAGCTAGGCCCTAAAAAAGGCTGCTCATCGGTGACATATGCTCCCTCGAGTTGAATTTGACGGTCAAATGTGCCCGGCATAGCCTGTCCATGTCTCATGATAGCAGGATCATCTTGCGCAGAATCCTGAACGGGCGGGTCGACCGATGCTTCCTTGGACGTGCCTTCGTGATTATCAGATGTAATGCCAGTTTGCGTTTGCAGAGCCTCCGAATCCAAGTCGTCATCAGTTGAATCATCATCCAAGCCGTAGGTGGTGAAGTGCTCGACAGAGAAAGTCCAAGTGCCCGTTTCCTGATTGTAATCCTCAAAGGCAGTGTCTGGTATGCGCTTCAGTCGCTCAACATGCTTACTGAGACGTTTG
This sequence comes from Nilaparvata lugens yeast-like symbiont, assembly GCA_000758425.1. Lineage (NCBI taxonomy): Eukaryota > Fungi > Ascomycota > Nilaparvata lugens yeast-like symbiont. The sequence goes on along the minus strand of KN173757.1, from coordinate 10,387 downwards.
GGGTCGTTGGCCGCTCTCCTATCACGCACTCCACGTGGCCAGGACTGTTCCAAAACAATTCTTGCAGGTACATTCAGGCCTTTTCCCACTGGTGGTTTTCTGGACGCTACCGGATACACAGTGGCAGACCGAGACTCGAGCCGAATTATGTCTCCACACAAATCTTCAATTTCAACTCCACTGAGGTCGACGGGCACCTTGAACGTAATGTAACCAACGTTATCGCGACCGGCCGTGAAACAGTCAATTCTCTGTCGCTGCATTCGGTTCATGTCCAGAAGCTCTTCAGTGCTCGGCTTTGTCCAGTAGTCTCCGGGAGTGTTATCAAGACCGCAGGCCTCAATTGCCACAGGGGTCGCGAAATTATCTTCCTCGTGGACGACGGCCAGTTCATTACCCTTGATGTGTTCCATTTCCGGTGTCTTAGAGCCGTTCACAACAACCATGGCTTTGCTTTGACGAGGGGTGGATTCGCTTGCTTGAGATTCTGAAGTTCCCTCTGAAGCCGGAAGCACATTTCGCAAAGGATTTCCATTCTCGGCTTCAACGTTGCTGGTGTCAAAGCTTACGCGCTTCGCCAACTTGCGGGGACTGGAGCTGCCGTCTGTAGTCTGTTTTTTCTTCTGAGGCGTGGAGAACAGGTCACTCCTGATATCCCTGTTAATAACCAGCTTTTTTGATCCTGTGTTCCCATACCAGCGAGCTCCCGAGTTGGAGGAAAAGGCTCCTGGAGCGAGGATGCTGTCCTCATTGTTGAAGCTCCGGCGAAGATTATTAGTTGACATACTCTTGCTCAGAGTACCGGACGTGATGGGGCCAAGTAAGTTGCGACCTAGTTTCCCAGGTGTGCTCGAAATGCTACCGGCGGGACTGACGCCGGGTGTTCCGTACGAGCTGTAGGAAAAGCCGAAGCCTCGTTTTTGGGGAGTAGCGAAACGACAGGCGGCAGAAGGCGCCAACTTGTACATTGGGAGGATTGAGATCCGCCGCGGCTTCGTGCTGTTATTTAGAGGGGTGGCGAGAGGACCAGGATCAGGCACATCGCCGCTCCCAACTCCGGCAAACAGGGATGGGCTGCCATATGCGGATACATCATTGAGGTTCGCAGTAAGGCCCTGCGGGGTGTTATTTGCCTGCTGCGTGCTTCCAAGCAGAGAATTGCCGAAGCCAGGATTCTGGACCTGTTGCTGAGTCGTGTTGCTGCCAAAGAGCGAGCTGCCTTGAATCTGGCTGTTTTGGCAGCCGAACAGGCTCGTGCCAGAGGTCTGGTTGGCGCTGCCGAAGATGCCGCCTGACTTTTGCTGAGCGTTATTTGCTGAGCCAAACAAGGACGAACCAGCAGTCTGTTGATTTTGAATATTCGAGCCAAGCCCACCAAAAAGCCCAGTGCCTCCTGTTGCATTGGGCTTCTGGTTGTTGGTTGCACCAAATAGGCCAGTGCTGGTGTTTGGTTTGGCAGCTCCGAAGAGGCCGCCAGTTGTTGGCGCATTGGCAGTCGTACCGAATCCGCCTGTGTTTTGTTGCTGATTGCCGGCGTTTCCAAATAGACCTCCAGATGACGTATTGGTCGTACTCAAACCAAATAGGCCGCTTCCAGCCGGCTTTTGCTGGTTGCTGCCGAACAGGCCCCCAGTTTGTTGATTCTGGTTCTGAGCACCAAAGGCTCCGCCAAAGGTGGAGCCGGAGTTTTGTTGCTGCGGTTGCTGGTTATTGCCAAAGAGACCACCGCTGGACTGTTGGTTACTATTTGCGTTCCCAAAAAGCCCTGAGCCTGTCGTGTTATTGGCGGCACCAAAACCGGTCCCAGTAGTCGTACCAAAACCTGACGAAGCATTGTTGGTGTTGGCGTTCCCAAAGCTCAGCCCAGTTCCCTGAGGCTTATTGGCCTGGTTGTTGGCGCCAAAAAGCCCGCCCCCAGTGTTGCCATTATTGGCGCCGAAGGCATTGCCTGCCGTGCCAAACCCTCCGCCTGAGGCATTTCCAAAAAGACCACCCGTCTGTTGCTGGTTGGGATTACTACCAAACAAACCGCCAGCTGGTTTGTTGTTGTTACTGCCAAACAAGCCGCCACCTGTCGAGTTACCAGTGTTATTTCCGAAAGCACTGTTCCCAGTCTGTCCGAATGCAGAGCCAGCGACGTTGTTGTTACTGGAGCCAAAAAGGCCGCCTCCGTTCGTGTTGTTTGTATTGTTTGTGACTCCGCCGAAAGCATTTGAGGCTTGATTATTGGAGCCGAAGCCTCCACCGAAGCCAGAGCTCACCCCAAAGGCACCGGCTCCGCTAAAATTACCATGTCGACGTCCCTGAGCATAATCAGCTAGCCTGAGTTCTTCAGCAGACCACTTCCTAAATGGTTCCTGGAACATGATGTTTTGAAATGCGTTAGTAATATTGGTACTGTTGGGCTCCTTTTCGGTGAAGGCCTGAAAGGGAGTCGAAGCAGTTCCTGGAGGATCACCAACGCCTCCTCCGAGACCAGGGTTGTTCGCTGCACCGAAGCCGCCACCATTGAAGCCACTAACGGAGCTTGTATTGCCACCACCGAATAGTGAATTGGTGGTGGTGCCGGTAGTTCCAAAGGCACTCGGCTTGTTGGCGTTGTTTCCAAAAAGTCCGCCACCGTTTGCATTTCCGCTGCTAAAGGGCGACGAAGTGGCGTTCGCATTTCCAAAGCTGCCAAATGCTGAGGGGGTGGTGTTATTCGCGTTGGAAGACCCGAAAAGTCCAGTGGCGGTACTCGTGGAGCCAAAGGTAGGTTTATTTCCAAAGCCACCACTGGTGTTCGAGCCAAAACCGCCTATACGATATTTAGCCAAGGCATATCAAGTAGGCCAAACAGGTCGAGAAGCAGGTTACCTGAATTAGAGCCAAATCTAGTATTGTTGTTGCTGTTAGCGGTTCCAAACACACTTCCGTCAGTATTGGTGTTTTGACCAAAGCCGCCTGTATTGGTCGAACCAAAGCCGCCTAGGAGACCAAGTTAACAGAGGGTCAGTTGTCTTGCTTGGTTGTTGAGAAAGGTTTACCTGAATTGTTGCTGTTTGCGCCAAACCCACCAAACCCGCTCGAAGGTTGATTATTTGAGCCGAAGCCACCAAAAACTCCGCTACTGAACGACATTATGTCGAAAGGCTGCGGCCCGCAAAAGTCGGCGATGCAGCTTGGCTAGGTCCGACCCTGCTTGCCGCGTTGACGTTGACGACGGATTGGGAAGGCCGAATTTCTGTTTGTCTCTGGATAGGCGAGCTACAGCTGGAAGCCGACAGATATGTCCATGCGGGAAAAATACTAGAGCGCGATGCGAGTCGATGGCGAAGGGCTCCTTGTGCACGCTGCGGAGCGGCGGAGGCAAGTCGCGAGAACTAGGCCTCCCTAATCGAACTTGCACCAGAACGCGACAAGTAGCGCAGGCAATCCCCGACAAAAGAAAGAGTATCGAGATGGTGGGACAATTCAGAGAGAGGCTCGAGGGAGGTGGCGGTTGTTCTGAACCCTCAGAGTGACGATGGTAGAAGGGGCGGCTATGATCCAGCCAGCTTTTTTCCCTCGTCCTGTACAAAGTACTGTGGGTGTGACTACGAAAGTTGGACTGACTGGATAGGCCAGCCACCAAGCAAGCCCAATAGGCTCGTGAGCGGTAGGCTGACTAATTAAAGCCAATGGGCGCCCAGGACTGCGCATGTGGTGGCTGCCTAACACAGCCGCTGGAAAGATTTGCTGCCGGCAACGGCACAAACCGCTATACATAGACACAAGAGTACCGGATCCTCTGCGAATATCGCGATTTTATCGAGGAGTTGTAGGCTCGAGCAGCAGGTAAAGTGCTGGAAGTCTGTACTGACATGCTGACGGAGTCTTGGCTTTCGAGATTTTTGTACTCTTTACACAAAGATCGATAGGCTGTAGTAAGAACTACATTAAAGACGCTAATCTCACAGCTGTTGAAGATACATGAGTCTGGGCGCGGCGCGTCGTGAGCCTAAAAGCCCTTCCCCAGTCACTGCTGTCGCGTCGCATTGTCTCCACGGATCCCGCGCCTCCGCCTCGTCGCCGTTGCCGCAACTTGCACGCTGCGTCAGGCGTGAAGATTGAGTAATTGCACGCGCCTGTCTTGAATCCTGTCTCGTCACTCGACCTACGTGCGCATTCGCTTTACTTGTTTGCTTTGCACAGTGGCTTTCTCTTTGCACCCGCTCTCAAGCCCTCCGTGCCGCATCCTCTCTGCACGCGTCCTCTCCTGTCCTGCGCCATGAACAATCATTCGATGTCGCGCCCACATCCCATGCGCTCGCTGGTTGGCGGCTCAAGCCTCCAAGCACAACAAAAAAAGAGGCCGCCTCCGGCGCCGCAAGTGTCGTCGAACGAACAGTACAGCGCAATCGTGGAGGAGGACCGCGACCATATCGACGAAGTCGTGAGCCGCACCTTGAGCTTGCCGTCGCATGGATCTACATAGCTAACGAACCCTTTTCAAGTTTGACCTGATGGACATGAAGAAGAAGGGATGGCTCAATAGCTACGAGTTCAAGCATTCGCTGGCAGCCCTCGGCTTTGACTTGCCGAAACCCGATTATTTCAGAGAGCTCGAGGAATACGGCGCCGTGCCCCCCGACTGGCACGATCCACACAGCTGCCCGGTTAACCGTCTTTACATCTATCTCGACCAGTTCAGGCTGTGCGCAGCCAAGCTTATTGCAAATCGTGATCCCCGCGAAGAGGCAACCAAGGTGTTCAACATGTTCGATTACGACCAGGATGGCATCATTTCCTTTGACGACATGCGCCGCTTGGCTCAGGACATCAAGGAGGATCGTGTCATGACCGACGACGAAATTCAGGGCATGATAGATCACCTCGACCATGACGGCAAGGGTGGCGTAAATCTCGAAGAGTTCATACAGATGATGGAGGAGGCAAGCAGCTAGCGAGGGCTCAGCCACGTAAACCTCTTCCTGCCTTAACGCCACCCCAGTGCTTCGGCTGCCAGCGCTATCATGTCCAGACGAACGCAACTCGCTTCAGTCATCATTGAGGCACACAAGGTCCTGCCTTACACCCAGTAACACAACCCCGGTAGGCGAACACCAGAAAAATAGGCCTCAATTAGGCTAGATACGCGGCCAAGATCTGCCCTAGCCTCTCACATTTCCGTGGACTTCTTCTGAGAATCGTCACAGCCATTCTGAGGCTATCCCACATGGCTTTCGGCTGGGACAAGGCAGACACGTGCCACATAACTGAGCTTGGATCAGAATCGTACGTGTCTTGGGTTACGGGCACCATTATGGCTATGAGAAGGAAAAGCCATCACGATACCCGCGAAAGGAGAAAGCGCCAAACGATGTTGATAAAATTGAAACAAATCTAGGTCTTGAATGCGCAAAGCACCCATTGAACTTGGACGAAGGGTCTTGAGCGATAGTCCGTTTGGGGCCATCCCCTGTCTCCAACCTAAAACTAGCGACGGCTGATGAGGGCAGAGGTGAAGCAGTCAGGCCAATCAGACATCAGGTAGAGCAGTCTACGTCTCGTTCGACCTACACGTTCTTGCTGCAAAAAAACTGGAGCGGCTGGGAACGGAGAGGCTTGTGAGCATGCGCCAAAGAAGTGGTATGAAAGCTCCTCAATAATCCTTTGCAATGCTAGAACTGAATAAGATCCTGATTTTGAGTCTGCTGCTGCGGTCGTTGAGGGCCAAAGGGGTTGCCGGCGCCCTGGCCGTTGATGCCCGAAGAGCCAGTGCTCTGACTGCCATAGCTAATGCCGGGCATACCGGTAAACTGCTGCCTCATAAAAGGGTTGCTACCTGTCGGCTCGGTATTGATATGTTGAATACCTGATCCGGCACTGTTCGCAAAAGTTCCGGGGGCCGTGTGTTGTGCCGGGATTCGTAGCTCGCCCGTGTTACCAAATGTATCCATTCCATCACCAGTAGCAAGCAGAGAGTTGAGCTTGGACTCGTAGTCATTCATGCTCTTTTGCGGTGCATTGAAAGCTGGTTGCTGCTGAGCTGGCGTCTGCTGCTGCTGTTGCTGGAAGGATAGCGGCTGTGGCTGGATGAAAGTCACTATTGGTTTCTGCTCGTGAAGTGGATCAAGTGAAGAGGACATGGGTTTCGCTAAGGCTGGCCGTTTGAATTGCGCGAAAGGGTTATTGGATCCGGTTGGTTTCGGTTTCAGAGTCTGATTCTGGCTGTTATTGCTAGCCCACGGGTTATTGCTATCGGGATGAAGGGTCGGTTCCGACAACTGCATGGGCAATTGTTGCTGAGCATACGGGTTGAAGCCGGTCGGTTGTGGATGGAAAGCTTGCATAGTCTGTTGATCGTAGGTATCCATGCCCATACCCGTCTGCATGCCAAAGCCAGTATTGAAGCCGGGTTGGAAGCCTGTGGGCTGGGCCTGTTGAAAGCCGGTGCAGGAGTTGGGCAAGAATCCGGTCGACTGGGCCTGCATGTGGTTCTGGTCGATGGGATTGGCAAAGAAGTCGACGGGATTACCCTGTTGATACCCTTGATTGAAACCTGTTGTGTTTGGCGCAGGCTTTTCGTCGAATAGAGAGGTCGCATTGCTCTCTTCTAATTCGCGGAGCCTCCTCTCCTCTTCTTCCTTGCTAAGCTTGATCGCCTTGGCCAAGTCGTCGTCATCGTCATCGTTCTGCCGGCTCTCTCTCCTTTTTCTGTCTTCCTCCTCTTGATACTTGCTGGCCTCGAGGACCAGTCGATATTCGGCGTCTTCTTCGTCATTTGCTTGTCGCCGTGGCTGTCGTCGCGGCTGCGAAGGCTCGGCGAGCTGTGGTGCATAATCTTCTAAACCAGTCACCCGGGATTTCCATGATCTGCGATCGCTTCGTTCTACTCGAAGTCGTTCTTCATCGAGGATGAGTGACGTGAGCTCTTTAGCCGCGACTCGCACTAGACGATGTGAATAAGTGGCAAGAACCCGAGGGAGCGCAGAGGAGTAGTAATGCAAAATTACGGCGTACCGTTTTGGCCAACATCGCGGTCGTCCTCGTCAATGTACTGAAATTCACGTAGTGTCTTGATGATATAGAGGCTCTGGCGAGCCCAGGTAACGACCAGCTCAGAACCCTCGCGTAGGCAGTAATTAAGGACCTTTAGCGCTTTGAGAACGTGGCGCCAGTTTTTGCCTTTGTCGTTCAATCGCTTGTCTATCATGTCCATAATTTCGTAAAACTCAGTCGATCTGGAAGAGAAGCGGAAATGTCAGCAGGCCATCGGGGAGTTGGGTAGGCAACACATACGTGTTAAAAGTCATCTGCGCGATTTCGCTCATTTGTGTCCCAGTCGGGCCCCAAGGGTCATTGCTCGTCGCTGCGCAGGAGATGGGCATTAGCAGTGGCGAGCGCAGGCTGTCGAATGAGACAAACTTTCTACATACCCTCCCGGACCTTGATCTGGGTGCTGGAGTAGCCCTTGGTCACATTTTTGACACTTCGCATCACCTTGGACATGATGGATGACGGCGTTGGAGGGGCTCGAAAGCCGATAGAGAGGAAGAGGTACGGTTCGAGTTGAGGCTTGGAAAACGTCGCCAGAAATGCGACACTTAAGTGTACGGTTGCGCCAGTGAGATGGCGACGAGCCTAGGCGGCTTGCGGCGATGTTGGCGTCCCAGGTGCGCGTCGATGGGGCCGGCCGATCGAGGCTGCGCTGGGCTGCGGGTCGATGATTGAGCGATGGGAAGCAGAGCCTACCTCGGCGGTGACACGAAGCCCGGCAGACTCGCGGCGAAATCAAGAGGAAACGTAGGGCGAGCGAAGCGAAGGGGCGTAGAGATAAGGCGACCCAGTGGACGGTTAGTCAGTCGGTCGCAGGCCTGACGGAGGTTGATTGGTGGAGATGCGGCGACATCTTGCTACGCCGCATTTGATTACGTTGGTGGGCGAGAGGTGGAAACTTGCACGTACCGATTACGGTGCTCTTCCGCCACTAACTAGCAATTAGTTAACTAACTGCTGAGTACTTAACTACGTTCTATTAGTTACGGATTGTACGTAATTGGATGGTAGACCCCGCCTTGGTTCGCGGTATCGAGTAACTGGCGACTGGAAAGAAGTTACTGATGAAAAGCATGCACCAGTGTCTGCACTTACTCGCTGATTGAGAGACAAACTGCAGGTCGGCTAATCTCCAATGTGATGGCGAATGGCCTGCTGCAAGAACCGGGGGTGCAGCCATGAAACTGGTGTGTGAAAAGAAGATATGCGGTGTCTCCGCACACATGCAACTGGTGTTCATGCTAACAGCCAACTCAGGAGATGGCCGACTTGGTCAACCGGTGATGAAACAGATCTTCAATGACATAACAAGCCCAATTTTCCTCATGGTCGGTGTGGTCTCTATTGCAGAAAAGGCATGATAGCAGAGGATAGCCAGCCATGTCTTTCCATTTATGTCTGACTCATGGGCATGTGGGTTGCATTGGATCCGGCTACGCGTCAAGGAATTATATCGAGATTGTAGAGGCAGAAGAAGATTGAGAGATACACGCGTATAGATGAAAAAGTTCATGGATCAGAATATGCGATCAGTCAAGGTTGACAGAGCAACGCTGCTCGTTTGGCACTGATCCATGTCGTCGGTCGAGTGGGTTGCTGTCTCAATCCGGGAGTCGGGTCATGCATCCTTGGTGGCCGTGCGCTTGTCGTTGCTGTGCCTTGCCCAGCACTCCTTGAAGCGCATTACCTACAGTTGCGTTAGTATTAAGAGCCCGGCCAGCTAGGAAGCCTTTGCGAGGGCGTTGCTTACCTGTAGGGCACAAGCTCTCCAATCTCTTTTATCGTGGTAACATTCGGCCAATCTTGATTGTTCTTCTGCGATCATTATTCTGTTAGTAGCTACTCTGGGGCGTGTCAGCAGCCGGCAAACCATCACCCACGTACCTGCACAGCCAGTGTGGAAGATTCGTTGGTCCCTGAGGTTTTGGTGAGAAATGTAATTGGAGGGGCATGGGAGGAAGAGCTGGAAAGCAGACACGACAGGGCGACGAACCACTCATCAAGCTCCTCGACCTCGGCCGGTGCCGCCAATTTCTTCTCGTAGGCGGACATTTTCCCGCCGATTGAACAGGTGCCAGGTTCAGAGAGGTCGACCGTCGTTCATATTCCGCCTCCGGCTAACCGGCGGAGCGGGACTTTAATTAGTCAGTTGACAGCAAATTGGCTGCTGTACGTCGCAGATGTGATCAGTATTTCACGCAAGATTAAGCGTACAGGCCGACAAGCCTCTCGACATGGCGCATATCCAGTAGCCCTATGACTACTAGGGGGCTTAGTAAGTAGGTCCCTCGTGCTCGATCCTCTTGCACGGGGGGTCCGTTGACCAGGAAAGGGTTCGCTGACCGAGAAAGGATACGTAGCTACATAATATTACTGCCAATATGTACACAAGCTGGAGTCTACCATTTTACGTGCAAACCTTCAATATCTGCAACATATCTTGTCATTCTATGTTACTAAGAAAGTGACGCTACTATTGCGTATTAGACCTCCTCCAAAACCAGTGTTGTCGAAAGCAGCGTTCTTTCGACGCGTTCGCAAGTCTCATTTTATTACATCAATTGATCCTCACAAGTCCAAATCAATTGAAATTCCTCTAAAAATCTCAAAATTTATTCTTCTTTCGGTGAGATAAATGCTGTCGAAAAATGGATTGATGCGGAAACAGGGAAACCAATTTTTGTGAGAAATACTGCAGAGAATCTCGAGACGCGTACTGTCGCTGCGGTAGAATTATATCACGAGGGTTATTTTCCTACGATCAAAGCTGCCGCTTCTGCAATTTTTGTGCCGTATAAGAGACTATGGTCTCGCTTACAGGGGCATCATCCCGTTAGTGAAAATGGAGGCAACTTTACGCTGCTGCAGCCGGAAGAGGAGGCGGAAGTGATATGTTGGGCACATCGTCGGATTACTCAAGGCCACCGCATCCAACGACGATCACTTCAACAGCACGCCAATGCGATTTTGCGGGAAAAATTTCGACAGACAAAGGCTTCAAGATCTTGGGCCCAACGTTTCATGCGATGGCATAGAGATATTTTCCACCGTCGCAAGGCAGTCTCGCGAGATGCTAAACGTAAGGTTATGCAAGACCGGGCTAGAATTGATGCTTTTTTTAATTCTTGGTCAAAATTTATTCACGACCACAACATCAATCGTGAAAATATTTGGAATTTCGATTAAACGGGTTTTATGGTTGGACATCTGCAGAAAGGCATGTTCCTCTGGACTTTTAATGAAATCGACAAGCCCGTTTTGACAGACTCGCGTGATCTTTTCTCCGTTACTTCGATTGAAGCTGTATCCGCCGCTGGAGCCGTGATTCCTTCTTTCCTGATTCTTCCAGGCGTTCAAATCCCAGTTC
>KN173756.1:231029-264060 GCA_000758425.1 Nilaparvata lugens yeast-like symbiont | reverse complement strand
CCGGCTTGGGGAGCAGGATAAAGCCGGCCAGCTGGAAGGCGCGAGGGAAGTGTGTGGCAGTTCCAGGCACGCCTGGTAGAGGCGCCGCACCGCGGGGCCGGATTTTGGCCAGGCCGCCCTCAGATGCTGTGTGGCTGGGTAGGCAAGTTGAGCCTGACGCGCACCAACATTTTCCCGTCAGGCTCCGCCCCATATTTTGATGCCTAAGGCAGAAAGTCTTGTAGCAGGTGACCCGTGTAATGACCGTGCAAAACACAACGCGCATCACCAGCCGCGTAACTGTAAATGGGGTCGTGACTGCATTTGCCGACCTCATTGCCGGCTATCTCCTGTGCACTAAAGGCACTCCGCCAACGAGTATTTTGTTTGTGGACGAAATTCAGCGCACTTGTTCCGACCTTAACTGGGTGTCTCGTTAGGAGCCGCTGGGCTGCTTGATTGAGTCGCTTGAATGGACTGCTCGTGAGACTCTTTCACCCGGATGCATGTTCACTTCCACATTGTTTTGTCTCACCCTGCTTCAATTCTGAGCTCAGTATTCAATTCTACTTGTTAAGGACTTGCTCGCGATGTTGAGTCTACCGCATTACCGTTGCCTCTGCTAACGCCTCGTCTTCGCCTGGAGTTCTATCATGAGTTCAGTCCCACACCAAGTGCCTAAGTCGACTAGCATAAAAATGAATGACCGGAAGCGACCCAGATCTCTCTCAGCTAACCTAGTGGATGGAAAAAATCGAGCCAAGCGGTTTCGCAATGCTCATGGTGACCTTACCGCCTGGCCCCCGGACCTAGCAACAAAGCTAGAGGCAACGCCGCCCCAATCGGATGCCAAGATTAAGTATCGCAACTATATTGAGATCGTAGAAAATTTCGATAAGAAGAAAAAGCTTGTGGTGGAGGTCAGACTGCCCTTGGCTGAGCAATGCGTCCCCAGTTGACCCAGCATAGCACACTTTCGGGAGGATGCCGCCAACAAGCTACGAGTTTCTCCTCATCGGCAACCCTAAACTCAGTACATGCTGTAAAGAACTATCTCGTCATGACGATCTCATCGTCTACATTGTATCTGTGCGACTCTCGATTCTCGCTTTGGCCAACGGGATCGTGAACTAACACCGTCTTTCTTTTTTCAGGTCAACTTGGGCCCTCTGACCTTCTTCAGCCCTCATATGTAGAGGATTGGCCATCAATTTCACTCGGCCATCTTGTACACAGCTAGATGCGTTGTCCCTTCTGACTTCGAAATACACTCGGGAATTGAACTCGCCTTGCCCATCCCGGAAATCCACCTCTATCACCGTCAAGTCAATGCCATCATTCAGGATCTATTTCCCCGCATCCCTAATATTACCGGCAGATGATTCTTCGTCGCGCTTTCACCGTGGTAAGACCACTGCACACCCGAACCTTTCCACGTGGCTAACTATGGCCCCCAAGAGCGCTCGACCCAGGAGTGCTAAACCCGTCGGACTACAGGAAGACGTTCCACTTTACCGCCGAGTCCAGCTTGCGGTCATTGCTCACATTAGACACACTCAAACTGATTATGATCGATTGATGACAGAAATTTCGTGGACGGAGGCTCGGGCTAAGGTCAGATCTCTGTCCAGATCCTCTTCGATTGGCGAGGTGATGACGAAACTGGACGGGATCAAGTCGACCGATATGCGCGTGACTGGGTATTCATTGGCTCGGATGAAACGGAGTCTAGTATCAAGTCCCCTGACAGCACTTCTTCTGATGAATAATCTGTCTAGCTGGCTGACCGCTTATCACCTCGAGTGTCACCCTGCCCAGATTCGAACCGTGGACTGTCTTTGGATGCGGCCGCCGACAAACGGACCGTAAAAGAAGACCGACGTGGTTCCAAGCGTTATCATCAAGCTTGGGACGAAACTGTACGGTGTCACCGAGATGCATATCCGTCGGAAACTGCGCCTCTCTGTCATGCCTACGGCCAAGACCGTGATTACAGGATTTGGCTCGACAATGGTTCGAGTTCACAGCCATTTCTCGGACGTATCGGTTATGCGTCAACAGCCGGCGGATATGTGCCGCAGGACCGGCAGATGCTCCAAAATATGCCCGGCAATGCCTCTGGCTCTGAAATATTTACTGCTTGGCCGCAGGTGCAAGGGGCATGGCCAGACTATCAAACCCGTCTTCCCTGCATACCAGCGGCCGTCTCTCAGCCCTAATGTTCCTCCTGGAGTTCGCGATCACTGGAGCATTACTTGCGCGCGAGTTGGCAGTATAGCATCAGTGGACCTGCTTTCCCGGCGCAACAGCTGTGGCACGAAGAGCACGACCTCTCAGGCCGTCCGGTCATAGGCCGTCATGGACCACTTCAGGACAAATACCCCGGGAACTTCCAGCAAGCAGGCCAGTTCCGATTTGTCAAAGAACATCGCCAGCAAGAGACGCGCATGCCGGAAGTCCTCAGGCTCGTGAATCCGAGGCCCAACCAGAGTACTCGAGCTCGCGAAGGTGCTACTGCGAATCAGCCGACCAGAGCTGACCGTATTGTTGTGAATGCGTCTCGGCCTGGCATTGGCGCAAATCATGTGATTATGGAGAACCGTGGTGGGTTTTTTGAGAGTCACGGGCCCGGATGGCCTCCCGCCTCAATCCGGCACGACACCGCTTTTCGACACATCGCAGTGGGAACTGCAAGTTCTTGGAGCGCGTCAAGCCCCTTTACTGACTCTTCCTGAAAGACAACCTTCGCCAGCAATTGAAACTACTATCTCGTGGGTGCGTGGGCGCCTCAGGAGCCTACCAAACTCTCCCGAATGCATGGGCCTACAACAGAGACGCGGGCCGTGGGCAGATGTGAGTTATCCAAAGGTTGATTTTCATGTATGTATGGCTTTGGCTGAATAGGCACCGAGAGACCTCTCCGGGAGCTCGACCAAAAGGGTTTTGTTTGATGACAGGCTTTGACTTAGGACTAGTGATTTGTTGACGCCTGGTGGTGTCTCAAAGGTTCATATCCGGACGGACAACTCATACGTCATCTGATAAAGCATCCGTTTGGATTGAAACACGGACATGACGAGCGTGCTTTAAGAGATCCGAGGCGAACCCACTCATTCCTTCTAGCACATCGTGCCCCCCATGCCCCCTCTATCTCGTCACGGCGGCCTCATAACAAGTGACAGGCAATACGAACTCTGGGATAGACCGGCTCATTTGTAACCGCATGTGTGCTTACAGAATCATGCGGCTTGCCCGTCTAACATAGTTGTTGATCCCAATGTCGTGTAGTTGAGTTGCCACGCCTATTTAAATGCCAAGTAGAGCTGGCTATCTGGGCAATCGTCATATCCAACGCAGCTGCACTTGAAGGGAAAAAAGGAGAAGTGGCTGGAAGGCTAAGGGTTCAAGGATAGTCATCACACCATGATGGATGCACAGTCCGCTTGAGCCAATTCAAAACTGTCCAACCATCAACCGCACACCGCCTTCGTCGCTTCCCTTGGTGATCCCACTGGGGTATAAGAAGCATCGCCGCCGTCACCACCATGTCAGTTTCTCCCTTTGCTTGTGCTCGCCTTGGCCTTTTCCGCGACGGTTGTCAATTCCTGCGAGCCTTACCACGCGCCGTCTTTCCTGGCACTGAGGAAGCGACTCCATGCCTCTTGGTGATGCCGAGGCATCTCCTGCCGGTAGCAGGCGCTGGTCTTGCTAGGCTAGCCTGGATCAAAGCGCCGGAGCCCCGGCCGCGTCGGGGGGCGGTGCGGTTCTTCAGGACGGCAGCCGCGTCGCGCGCGTCGACTTCGTCCATGGTCTCGTCGGGAGTGGCGTGGTCGGACCGCCTGTTGGAAACCTTGAGCTTACCGCCGCGGCCGCGCTTGGCTGCGTCCTTGCCTTTGATGGCGGCCACATAGGCGCCCACGCCGGCGCCCTCAGGCTGATCGACGTTCATAGCTTCGGCGCCGTCGTCGTCATCGCGGCCGAGGATGAGCTTGCCGTCCGCGTCGACTCGGGCCTTAATCTTGTCGGGTTTCCGCAGCCGGGCCGGTTTGGTGGTCGAGATGCTGGCAAGGGCCTTCTTATCGAGAAGATCTAGTGGCTCCTCGCCGTCTTCGACAATAAACGACTTGCCGCCTTTGCGCGTCTTTTTCCTCGTCTTACCCGCCGCCTGACCATCAGAGCCGGTATCTGAGTCTGAATCGCTGCTGTATAGGGCCTGATCGTATTCGTTCTCGAACTGCTTCTTTCGGCGCTCAATGTCGTTATGCGCCTCATCATCGTTGTCGTCATCGCCATCATTGTCTGCACATCTTGCCTTGGATGCCTCCTTCTTTTTCTTCGATCTTTGCTTGGTCTTCCGAATGTTAACAAGTAGCTTCCTGTCTGACTCGGGGCAGTTTTGGTGTACGAGATCATAGCCAAAGCGACGAATCATCCTCTCCAGGATGTGCTTGACCTTTGCCTTGAAATGTCCCTTGTGCTCATGACTCCAAACAAGTAGATTAGGCACCAGGGTGGTCAAGCGGGTGGTCATCAGTTCAACCGGGAGACTGATGACGCAAACCTTGACGAATCCTAGACAACTCTTGACAATTTCACGATTTTTCGAAGTCAAGAATAAACTCATTGTCTGCACGAGATCCGCCAGCGTCTGCTCGCTCATGCGGGACCGAAATTCGAACAGCAGCCGACTGATGGCCGTGATTGACGCAGAAATCATGTGAGGCGTGCTGCCCGCTAGACCAGCGCTGACCATTGTCAAGTATTCTTCAATGTTTGCTTGGCCAGGCAGCGCATCCTTGGGCATGTGCGGCACTCGTTTGTTATCTATCTTGGTATTGTTGGCAGTGTCCATTCGATGGCCCATCTGGACCAGTAGCTCGTATGCTGTATCGCGCGCTCGTTCGTATTTTCTTTGCAACAAATGACGACTTCGCTGAGCAAGCATGGGATGAAGTGAAGTGAGTCGTCGGGTATGAAAGGGAGCAATGCTGCTATAGCAGCCAGCCGGTCGCGTCTCGCCGGACCCGATACTTTGTCGGTGCCGGACAGTATGAGCTGCTGCAGCTCTGGATTCCTTTCCCGCAACGCTGCCTTGCCAATTTCGGAGCTTGCCAACCGAGGAATCAGCTTGTAGGCCTTCTTCTGCAACTGAGCATCACCATCCCTCATGGCGATGACGGATGCCAAATTGAACAGAGTAGCAAAGCTTTCCCGGGGCAGATATGAGGACATGGTGATGACGAGATCCATCAGAATCTGTGACGTCGACGGCATGCTGTCCTGTGGCTTTTGTTGCTTGCTCTGCTCAGCAGGTGACGAGGCAGCTTGGAGCTCTGCTGCCAGCATTTGAGTCACGCGACCAAACGTGTTCATCAATTCCTGACGTGGCGTAATGCTGAGGAAAGCATTGATGGCCTGCAGGATGGGGCCCCGACTTTGTGAAAGGGTCTGAGTGTAGACGTTAAAGAGCACAGCCAGCATGTTACCGGAGAACTGGCCAAGATAGGCCAAATTTCTGCCGGCCATTTCGCGAGACACTCGGCTTTGGAGTAGGAAATCGTCTTCGTGATCTGAGATGGTGGCGATGGCCTGGTTGGATTCGATTAACGTTTTGAGAGCTTTGCAAATGTTGAGTCTGAGGTCGACCTGCTGATAGAGCAGGTTGGCAAGCATTTCCGTGAATGACTGATCGAATGTTTCAGGCAGGTCCAAAGGCAAGTCGCAATATCCGGGAAGAATAGACCAGGTTTGCTGAACGAGAGTTTCGTAAATCTTGATCTCCATTGTCTTTTCAGCTTGTCCGTGGTCCAAGACCTTCTGGAACAAGAGTTGACTGAAGGGCACCATTTCTTTCTTGAAATGACCAAGTTTGGTGTTGCTAGTGTAGTCACGCAGAATGGGGAACATCCACGCCCTGCCTGATTGACCCTTGGCAGGCTTGACGATGTTCAGCGGCAAAACAGTCAGAACAGCCTCGGGCCCCATGGCTTGAATGGCCTGGCCGATTACCTCATCTGCCTCTTTCTTGTTTCCAAAGGAAGAGTTCTCTCGAATCTCGCCAATCGTTCGAGTGATGGCAAGCATCCTGGGATAAGCCCTCCACCTCATAACGGAAAACATGGCCGCCAGTACGTCAAACGTCTGAAGCCAGGCCACCTGGTACTGGACGTTCAGCAGAGATTCGGCTGTCTTAGCCATCTTGTCCAATGTCTTTTCGTCGTAGATTGAAGGTTCGAGAATGACTTGGCTGGGAATGCAGTTGGTCATGAAGGAGACCAGGCACTCGGAGGCTGAGATGCGAATATTCTCGGAATGCGATTCAAGGAAGTGGGTAACCATGGCAAAGAGTTCAGGGAGGCTCTGGAACGTCTCTTCCGGCTCTACTTGGGAGGAAACCTCGTAGCCTCTCGATAGAATTGCCAGCCACGGCGGCACAAGTTGGGTATCGTTGACCGCCGGGCGCAACTCGGAGATGGTTTCCATGAGATGCGGCAGCTTTGCAGACATCTCGTCAGACAGGCCCTCGAAAATCAGCTCAAAAATCTCGAAAACCGCCATGGTCATGTACTCGTTTCCAGTCTTGGCGATGTTTAGTAACAGCTCACACAAGGGCTCGATTTTCGTGCTCGACCAGCCACCGCTAGCCGCCGCAATGAAACGGAACAGTTTTAAAGCGTGGACCAAGGCTGAATCGTGGGGCGTTTCCGCTGCCTTCTTGCTCTTGCGTGCTTGGAATGCCTTGTCGGCGAGGTCCTCGAGGTTTTTCAGAGCCGTCTGGGCACACATGTCGGCAGCTGGGTGGTCCAGCGAAGGGCTCGGCGGAGGGTTCTTCAGCACTTTTTTAAGAGCATCTTGCGCACGCTTGCGTACTTTCGGCCTGTAGTCCAGGGCCAAGTTGAGCAGTCCGGCGACAGCGCGCCGCGGCCCTACCTGGGCGACGGACAGGTGCCAGGAGGGGCCATCTTGAGCCAGCAAAAGAGATTCGAGACAGCCAATTGAGGCACGGAGAAGAATGGGCTCTGATTCCTGCAGCAGAAAAACTGGGGAAAGTAGGGTAAGGATTTGGGTAAACTGGGATTGAAGCAAGGGTTGCGGAGCGTAGGGCGTAACAGTGTCGAGGAGATAGACGACAGGCTTGGCCGAGTCGGGATTAACACAACCGTCGCTGGTTGCCTGCTTCAAGAGCGCGAGCAGGGCGGCAAAATAGCCAGTTGGCGTCGGCGCAGTCTTCTGTTCTTTGAGTGTCGATTCGACCGCTTGGAGGATGACGCCGGTCTTGGACAACGGCCGCGGCGGCGGCTACTGTTAGCTGGGTTCCACCATGGTCAGTCCGGAAGGGGCTCTGTGCGTACTTTTTGCTGGCTCTGCAGGCCTGGAGACCTGATCTTGTCCAGTTTTTCTGACAGAGTTGGCGTCCTTATCGGCGTCGCCATGGCGTCTGAGTTGTCGGGACCGCGAGGCTTCTCGAGGAACTCGGTCAAGAAAAAAAATCCTTATCGCACACTACAGTCTCCGCTTGTGGCTGAAAGTGATGATGAGTAACT
The DNA here is from genome assembly GCA_000758425.1 of Nilaparvata lugens yeast-like symbiont. Taxonomy (NCBI): domain Eukaryota; kingdom Fungi; phylum Ascomycota; species Nilaparvata lugens yeast-like symbiont. The sequence goes on along the minus strand of KN173756.1, from coordinate 256,537 downwards.
TACGTGGGAGGAGGAGCCCCTCGCTTACAGAAATATTTCCAGTGCGTATTAAGGCAAAGTACTTCGTATCCGTAGCTGAACCTGGACGCGCCGATGCAGAAGAGTGAAAGGATAAGCTCTCGGATAATATAATATGCATCACGCGACATTGCTGACGACGGACGATACCGAGTAGCAGCAAGTTGACGCCTAGTGACGCTGAGCCAGTTGCATCAATCTCGTGCGCCCAGGCCTCAGGTCTCCCGCAGCTGGCGAGACCAAAGCGCCATGGCCTTTCTTATCCTCGTCATTGGGGACCTGCACATCCCTGATCGCGCGCTGGACATCCCACCCAAGGTAGGCCTCCATTGGAACCTTCTTGCGGGCAACTGAAACGGGCGGCGCGAGTCAGCAGCAGAGAGCATGAGGAGACTGCTATCACGCAGATCACTAATACATGGCTTTCCCAGTTCAAGAAACTCCTCGCACCAGGCAAGATCGGCCAGACGCTGTGCCTGGGGAACCTGACGGACAAACACACGTACGAATACCTGCGGTCGATTGCTCCAGACCTCAAGATTGTCAAGGGCCGCTACGACGTCGAGGCCAACTCCCTGCCGTTGACGCAGGTCCTGACACACGGCAGCATCCGCATCGGCTTCTTCGAGGGCTTCACGCTCGTTTCCAACGAACCCGACCTCCTCCTCGCCGAGGCAAATCGGCTTGATGTCGACGTCTTGTGTTGGGGCGGAACTCATCGCTTCGACGCCTTTGAGTACATGGACAAGTTCTTTGTCAACCCAGGTAGCGCCACCGGCGCTTTCTTCAATGGGTGGGGCGAGGACGAGATGCCGACCCCAAGCTTTTGTCTTATGGACGTACGTTGCACGCCCCGACGCTACCTCGCCTTTTCTCCTCCGCATCTCTGGGAGAAATGTGGCACTGAACTAATGGCGAGTTCAGGTTCAAGGAATCTCCCTCACGCTTTATGTGTACCAATTGCGGACCGACGACAAGGGCACGGAGAACGTAGCGGTGGAAAAAGTGACTTATACGAAACCGGTCGAGCCCACCAGGGTCTCATGATTACATGTTTAGGGACAGGAAGGCCTTACTAGCAAGGAAGAAGGTGTAGGGAGGCATCAGGTCGATACCCACGCAGAGTCTATGTTCATACATGCATGTATGTGTCGTGAATACCGCGGCCACATGCAGGTGACACAGTGAGGCTAGTTTATATATATTTATATGTACGGAGAAAATGCAATGTCATCGTTCGTCATGTCTGTGTAGCCAGAAATTATGTCCCGTCAATACCATCAGATGCAACGCGCAGTACTTGTCAAAGAGTGAATCGTTAAACAACCATAGTGCGCCGCCGGGCTGAGGTTCGCTCTCCTCCTCCATGCCCCTCGCTGTGGCCGTCGTCGTCGCCGCCTTCGTCGGCAGTGGGGGAAAATCGCCGCGACGCCGTTGTACGGCGGCGATTCATCTTCTTGCTCTTATTCTCAACGACCTCTCCGTGATCGATCTGGGGCGACGAGCTCGTAAACTCGTAGATGTCAATGTCGCCCGATCCATCCGCATCCGCACCCAAGTCGATGATCGCAAGCCCTTTAGAAGTGCCGCGGTCAGCGCGCTCCATTGCTTTGATGATCGTGGAGGACGATGGTCGTCGCTGTCGCTCCGTCACGACGGAGCTGGGAAGTTGCTGCGGGGAAGAGTTCTTGCCGGCCAAGGGGCTCGGAGGCATCTTGTCGGCCTCAGTCTCGGCGCCCGGGCCCTCGCACATGACATCAGACAAGAGTGTCTCGACTTGACTCGACTGTCGAGTATATTTACCTTCCCCTGCCACGGCGTCGAAGAGCTGCTTAGACGGTCGTCGCATCTTGTCTCTTAGGTTCGGCTCGGCATAACTAATTGCGGCTCTGCCTCGCCTGCTGGGCCGCGTTGTTTCTCCTTGAGAGGAAATACCGATGGGTGGTGGGGTGTCGCCACGATGGTTTCTTTCAACCAAAGCAACCTCGGGCGAGCTCGGCAATAGTAGGGAGGGCTCGATCGCGGATGTTGCTACACCTGCTGCCGTCACCGCTGCAGAAATAGAAGGGGAGGTGACTGGTGCCGGAGATTTTAAAGAACGAGACGGCAAAGCAATTGGCGGCCCGGTATGTGTCACGGCTCCAACTGACAGACCGCCTTTTGATCTGGATTTGGATCGTGCTTGAGAAGTTTTCGGCTTATTGATATCGAGCTTGGTTCCCGTCGCAATAGCTCCGCTGGTCTTTGTTGACTTCACGCATTTTTTGGGCGAGCGGACATCCTTGTTCGCGCTTTTGGCAGCCAGAGGCGGACGAAGGTGGAAGTCGAGCATCTTTTCGCCCTCTTGAACGCTCTCCCTCGCAGTCACAAACTCGTTGAGCATTTTCTTATCGGCCTTTTCCATTGGCGGAGGCTTCTCCGGGGCGATAGTCAAAATCTGATTTTTGTCCGAGACCTGCGGCATGAGTATGTTTTCTATATCGTCGCGGGTAGCTAGTTTGCGTTTCAAACCAAGTTTGATGGGGGGCACAGTCTTGGTCCGCGACTTCGACTGTGGCCCGGAGACATGCCGTGGCTTCTCGGGTGAGGGTGAGAGCAAGAAAGGCTTGGGTAACTGATCGGCTTGTGGCGAGGGGAGAGATATGGGCGGTTCGAGGCTACACTTGGAGCTCGACAATTTTGTTTCCACGGCGGCAGCTCGTGTGGGCGAGTCAGCCTTGATAGGCTCCTCTTCGATTAATTTTGAGATTGGAGGCCCAAGAGTCGGTGATTCGGCTGCTTCGGCCTCGGAACGCAGTGCTAGAATTTGCTTGTGGCTTGAAGGGTTTGGTCAGCACCGCCTAAGGCTGCGGCATGGCGAGAGGGGCCCAGTACTTCATGGACTGGCGAGGATGCGACTTGATTTCTGGGATGTGACCCAGCTCTTCAATTTCTCTCGCGATATCGCGCAGTCGCCTCTGTGAGGGACTTGTGCGGCTGGCATAGAAGTTCGTCCGTTGTCTCGTCAGCTTCGTGATGCGCGGCGAATGCCTTTTCAAAGGCGGTTCCAAGCCGAGGCCGGCGATAAGGGTTTCCCATTCGATGAGCTGCGATTCAAGTTTTTCCTTGATGATCAGAGCATGATCGGCGATTCTTCGAGCCTCATTATCCTCGACTTGCTTCTCCAGCTCCAGGATGCGTCCATGGAGTTGGAGGTTTTCTGACAAGATTGCAGCGCAGTCATTTTCCAATTCTCTGATGCGAAGGGCTCGGATGTTATTGGATTTTGCCAGGTCTCTATTCTGACGAAGCATTTTCTTGCGCACTGTGTTTTCCCAATGTTAGGGCGAGGACTGCCCACTCGAGTCTCGACAGCAGGGGGTAAGACGCACACGTATCCAGGCTATCAGACGACACGGAAGGCTCGTTGAGCCTGGCCATGGCTCATAGCGCACAAATGTATTCTTTCGCGAAGGAAGCAGTATGGAGTGTGACAAATCACGAAAAGGGAACTCGACCGAGGATGCGTGATGCTCGATGCAAGATGACGAAGGCCTAATCGCACTCAAAATTTAGACATGCGATACGATTATTTACGTTTGGTCCAATCAAACTTGGAAGAAATTTGACAGGGTTGTGGTTGCCGGGCGACCAAAAAGCAGCCTAGCCTTCGGAGTTAGGTATAGCCGGTGCCGAGAATCGTATGAGAAGACGATGCTGAATGCAGGATTCTCGAATGCTCAGTCGTGCAGAACAAACCGACTACATGCATAGACGGTCGATTACAGTTGCTCAGAATGTCGTCATTTTCGAAACGGCCGCTCTCGACGCACATGCGCGGCGTTAGCGGCTCTGCATCGGCGGGATCTCAGTCGCCTGCCCTAGTCGCCCGAATCGAAGAGAAGAAGGCCGAGCTGGAGAACCTGAAGCAGCTCCAGGACCTGAGCGCCGCCGCGGCCACGCAGATGGAGGCTCTAGATCAGAAGCTACAGACCCTTTCTGACGGAACGGAGGGTACGACCTACCTGAAATAATGACTACATAGCGCGTGGGCGGTCGCGGAGGCGTTGCTGATGGGTCCAGCTCAGTTATCGCAACGGTCATGAGCAACTGGCACAACGTGCTCGGGGCCATCAACATGGCGTCCGGTATGTTTCGTTGCCGGAATAAGGACGGGGACAGTGCTATATTAATAAGACGGGCAGGGAAACTGTCGACTTGGCAGAGCGGTGCCGCACAGGACGACCAATCATCGCAGCTGCTCCCGCAGACGCTGGTACGCATCCCCACAGAGCACGCGCCGTCGCTACAAGCGCAGACTGAGGCTGCGGAGGAAGCTACCTCGGGGTCAGCGTCGGGAACGGGGAGCGCCGCGTAGGAGGCGCTCGTCAGACGACGATCTAAACAGGCTGCGCCGGCCAGATGGATACAAACAGTTACAGACGACGCTCGCGGTGTGCAGCAAACTGGGACAAGATTTAGTAGGCCTGTCCACTCGGCGAGGGCACACACAGGCGTGTGGCGCAAAGTCACCGCGTCCCAGCTCCAGGGCGAAATACTCCACGCAGCGCGGCAGAAAATCCGACTTTGCATAGGCTTCGCTACGGAGCACTGCGGTCAAGAAAATGGAGGCTGAGGAAAAGAGTGACAGGTGGAAGGTAGAGATGGTGAGAGACGGGGTGACGTCAGAGGAAAAGCATCCATGCTTGCAGGCAATCCTTTACGCCTGATGCGAAACTACGACGCGATGACGAGAGTGTCGAGGCGGGTCAGTTGAGCGAGGCAAGGTAGGTGTGCATGATCGGTCAGGAGGTAGGAAGCCTTTCTCCCCCGTCTCTCGAATTCCTGTCCTGTCTGCCTCTATGTTTCTCTATCACTTCCTTCTACGCTGCCGCCTTCTCTCTCTTTCCCTCTCCTCGCTCCTACTGTTCGTCTCCTTCCCTTGGGGCCGCTACAAAGATGGTATCGGCAACGGCAGCTTCAAGCACATGAGATAGCTATGCAGCGAGTCTCGGCCTCGACCATTGGCTGTACTGCTCCTTCGACCGGACGCGTCACTACCCCTTTGGACTGTGCATCATTCACCCACTGCAGCAGCATTGTCTGTATTGATCGACATTTGTTTGCTTCCGAAGCTATCGCTTGGGCAGGTAGCTGGTATCACCACCCCTGCGCGTCCCTTAAGCGCCGTGAAATTGGGCAATCAGTGACGACAAGGCCCAAATTTGCCCCTCTCCCTCTTCAAGCAATGCCGAGCATGGGTATCCGCGTGGCGAAGGGCGGCTTCTTCGACGTCTTAGGAGACGATGCTCCGTCGTTGGCCTGGTTTCTGCCTTTACAGCCGATGTCCGTTCATTCGCGCCCTGTGTTGCACGAGATTCCCGTTGAGCGTTCCCTCGAGTTGAGCCAGGCGGCGACAAGTACAGTGCCTTGGTCTAAGCCTGGGACCGAAAACGAGGCTGCCGGTCACCCAACGGCCTCATCGGCCGACGACAAGGCTGACTCGCTCAAGATTGTCCGCCCACCCTGCAGACTACGCCGCCCGCCCGTCGGCATGGATACGTTTGCACCACTTGATGCCGTCGTTGAAGAATCAAGTCGAGTCTCTGATAATGGCGAGTGCCGGCTGACGACGCACGGCCGAGGTGAGCAAGCAGCCTCCCCCTCCTCGCCTAGCCACTTGCTTTTCTGATGCCTTCTGGTCAAGCAGGTGTTGCCGAGGATAAGGACGGCGCTCGTCGGCGTATCTGGAATGAAACCCGGACGTCCCGAAGCAGGCAGCAAAGCACTTGGCTGGTCAGTTCGAGTGGCTGATGGCATATCCGGTGCCTACCACCTCGGCAGCAACGAGCGACGTGATACACGACCAGAGCAAGCCCGATTGTTTTCTCGAGAGAATCGAGAGCGTCGTCTACGGATGCAACATGTTGCGCCGCAAAGTTTCATCGTCACGCGTGGCCGACGACGGCCAGGAGGACAAGTTTGTCATCTTAGCCACGCCGCTCGAGGAGGCTACCGCGAGGTTGAAGAAGTCTCGTGGCCTGTTCGGCGGAGCTGGCCATGAGCCGGCTTATCAGACTGAGGGCGCGCTCCAGTCGCCAGAGCTCGTCGCCCGGCTGCAGCAGGCGCTCTCGCCCTCGCTGTCGACCATGGAGGGTCGGCGAAACAGCTTGAAGAACTCTTCGACACGCGCCTCGTCCTTTTCAAGCCCGCGTATCGAGGACTCGCTAGAAGAGCTGGACCGACTCAAAGACGAGCTAGAGGCCGTCAATGCCGCTACCCTAGCCCGCAGCAGTGTCGTAGCTGTACAGCCCCAGGCGGTCAAGCCCGGGCCCAAGACGCCGGCCGACGTGGACAGGGCGACAGCCGGTAAGCGAACGTGGACGGCCTCCTGCCAGTCGCTCGCGATGAGCGGCCGGCCAAGCGAGAAGACGCGGTCGTGCGTGCGCCGCGCGTCGTCGCTGACGCTCCGCGGCGTCAAGCTGGGCCAGTCCGAGCGGGAGTCTGCGGGAACACGGTTGCGCGTCAAGCAAGCTGCGACCAGGCCGACGAAGCCGCCGACAGTGCCAAAGTTTGAGCTCCCCGGTAACGCCGTAGCCCGGCGGCTGCGCGAGCAGCGCGAGGCCCGGCAGGCGGCGCGGCAGCAAGCCGAAGCGCAGCGCCAGGCCCAGACGTCGCCCTCGAAGCCCCAGCTCGGCCGTCCGCTGGCCAAGCCGACGTTTGAGCTGCCCGGAGAGATCATTTCGCGGCGCAAGCGTGAGGAGCGCGACGCTAAGCTGTGCGCCCAGGACGACGAGGAGCGCCGCAAGCGCGAGTTCAAGGCACGCCCCGTGCGGCCCAGCGTCGCGCCCGCCCGGCTGCCGCGAGACACCCTCGCCAGCCGGGCGCGCCAGAAGCGCGGCTCGCTCGAGCACGACACGCCCGAGGCAGTCAGGCCGTCCCCCCGGCGCCACCGCCTGCAGCCGGATCAGGCCCCGGAGACGCCGGTCGGGGCCGAGACGCAGAAACGCCGGGTTAGGCGAGGTGGCTGAGCCGCCGCCTCGAGCCGGCCGTGGCCTGTGGGCCGCTTTTTCCGGGCTTTGGCTTTGGTGCGACCTGACGACTCCATCCTTTTCGACTCTGCCCGTACAAAGTAATAATCCCGCCATGGGCGTTTCTTCGTCTCTTCGACTTTTTTTCACATAAGGCTCCGCAGGATCTTTGTTGGAATTCTGCAAGTTTATTTTTCTTTTTCTTTCTTTTTCATGTTTATGTTTTGTTCTTCCGAATCCGTCCAAAAGACGGCAGAGCCTTGAAAGGGAGAGTAGGGGGAAAGAGGAGAAGGGACCGTGGAGCAGTTCTTATATCGAGCAGCCGCCTCTATTTTAATGCTCTGTTTTGTGTGCAAGAGGGAAAAAAGGAATCAGAGATCCTCCGTTCGCAGACGTGCGCATGTGCATACACACATCTCCATGCATATGTATAAATGGTGACCCGCGTCAAATCTACTATACACGCAGAACATTCATTTCCCTCTCTCCAAAGCTCACGCAGGCCGCAAGCCACGTCGAGACTCTGAAGAGGGACAGCCATCCAAGCAGAAGCCGTCAATCGCTTCATGGCTCGTCCGACCACTTTTTCCCTTTCCGCGACGGCACGCGTGCCGCTGCATTGGTTACTTTTACCCTTCCGCTTCCTAGTTCGATAGATAAAAATTAAATGTCGTGCCAAACACCATGCAGACCGATCAAAACGGTCAACGAGCCTCTGCTACGAAAACGTAAGTTGACAAATGGGAGCGAAAAGTGGCTCGCCCATGCAGAAAAGTTATTAAAAACAGGCAGGGATATTGGCGGCATGTTTTAGAGACAAAGAGATGCGAAAGAGATGCGAAGCGGACAAGACAGTTGTGCGAATCCTCGATAATCCCCATTCTCCCTTCTCGCTATCCCATACAACAGCACACTCTAATGGCTCACTGGAGCCATTGTCGGTGCCTAGACGGCGCTGTATTCAGTTTTGCCAGCTAGAGGCCCCGTATCAAGAGGGAGAGGGGGTAGGGGCGTGGGAAGAGAAGAAGTGAGGCGCATGACGTGTCTTGCGAGCTGCAGTGTCTGAGCCAGAGTCCATAACGCCGTGACACAATGCTTCGCTAGAGCAGGCCCTCCTCCTGTCAAAAAATTCGGTCCATTTTCTTGTAGCAGGCTGGTGACCATTATTAGTTTACCGGCGTCTTAATTGAGTGGCTTCAGAAAGAGGAATTAAAGACTCAAGAAAAGTAAACTAGAAAAGAGCGAAAAGGAGCGATGCCGACAGCAGACGATCAAAAGTTTTGGGCGATATCTGCGCTCTGTTGCGGATAGTGTGACGAGCTCTTGATTACGCGTGTTACGCCGTGCTGGGTTGTCCCGTATCACCGCCTGGCCTGGACCTTCCTGGGGCCACTACTCGCTGTACGGATTCTGAGTGTATTTTTCGTAGTAGCTGGCGCCGTTGCCGTACATGCCTCCGTCGGAGCCTTCTGATCGAGCGGCGGCGCTGTACGACGACGAGGCGTTGGAAGGGCCCCGGCGCATATCCCCTCTTCGGTTGTGGGCTGCCGAAGGCCTCATGGCGCCAAGGATTTCTCCCTCGGGAGGTAAACCGTCGAGCAGGGGCTCTCCTAATCTGGCCTCAGACGCGTTGCCGCGCGTGGGAGAAGCGGAATAGGAGTAGTTGCCCATCATGCCTCCAGACATGGTCGTCGAAGCCTTCCGGCCGGTGGAGCCACCGGCTGCGGTAGAGCCCCAGCCGCGGTAGCCCATACCACTGTCGTTCTTGATCTCGTACGAGTCTCCGGCCGAGTGACCGGCTGAGGGAATGGTCGAGTCGGCATTTGGGTTGTACGAGTATTCCTCCACTTCTTTGCGGCGTTCCTCTTCGGCCTCTTGGCGCGCCCTCCGCCTTTTCCACCAAAACATGCCGACAACGGCCAGAATGGCGATGGCGACGATGGGCACGACGACGCCAATAGCCACGACACCCGACTGAGTCAGTCCTGCAGAGCTGTTGCTAGCGGCGCCATCGGACGGTGTGGGCGTCGACGTCGCGCTCGAAGACAATGACGACGATGAGGGAGCAGTAAGCAGAGCGCGGGTCGTTGTCAACGTCACAACCTGCACACTCGTGGAACCTTTGCTGGGGGTCACGGTGACAAAGGTGGAGGATGGCAGTTGTGCGGCTTGGTTAGACGTCTGAGACGGCGAGGGAGCAGCGGCCACATCCGTAGAGGTTCGTGTCGGAGCAGCCGGTACTGGTGCTGAATTCTGAGGCGCAGGCGAAGGAGAGGGAGCATTGTCAGACGGCGGCGTCGAGGCGGAGGAAGGTGCCGGCGTATTCGACGCGGCCGGTGGAGTGTCACTTGAGGGAAGAGAGGCAGAAGGTTGAGAGGAACTCTTAGGTCGCTGCTGCGGCTGCGAGGCCGTGGTAGAGGCGGCTGAATCCTGCGAAGGACCCGTAGCCGCCGGCGACGCGCTTGAAGCGGCCTGGGAGCTGAAAACGCTTGACAGATTCACCAAGCTGCCTTGGCTCGTCCCATCAGCCATGCTGTCGGCGGCGAGCGTTCAGGCCACCAAGCAGAAATCTGCAAGGTTTTGAGGTCAGTAACTAATGTTGTGTGGTCTTCAAGTTGAACTCATGTTGCACCTAGCCACCAGTCATCGACAGCGACGCCACGGCCTGGGTAGCACGGAGTGGGTCGATAGCCTCAGGACGGAGCCGTCTGCGTCGGGGTCTAAGACAGACACAGGGGTCGCGGCGGTAGGGGCCAAAGGGCTTCATGGAATAGACAACCAGGCGACGAGGCAAATGTCGGATGCATATGCCGGCACACATACCTGTCCTAGGGGCTCGCTCTAATTCCGCGAGTAAAAACGGCAGGCGGGCCAGTCCGCAGGCAAAGGCACGCGGCGTTGGCGACGAACGGGCAAATGTGGGGAGCGATAAGGGAAGAGAAAAATGTAGGCTTGAGGGAGCGACGAGAAGACGGGCCGGGGACGTCGGCGGCCGTAAGCGACAAAGTGGAGCCGAGTACGAAGGTTGGGAACTTAACTATCCGGACCAGAAAAAGTAACTCGGCTTACATAGCACTGTATCCATCTCAATCGAGTAATACAGTACAATTCTGTGGATTTTGCCTAATTGGGAAATGGAGTTTTCAACATCTTCCTCAGTCTTCCACCCAATCTTCCGCGCTTTTTTTAACGCCTTCTTCCACGCCCGCAATGGCAGGAAAACAAGGCTTTGATTGACCCAGAATAAGCTTCAATGTCCGAATAAAGATCATCTCTTTCCTGGTTCGTTAATTCGGGTGCGGCACTTCCCTCTTTATATAGATTGTTGCCACGCAAATAAAGCACCCATTGGATGTTGTTAAGCAGCCGTTCCACAAGCTTCTGTAGCTTTTCCTGGGGAAACCCTGCCCAAGCCGCCTTCCAAATTGATCGAAGCTTTGAGTGCGGAACCTTCTTTGTTATAAAGCATTTAAGCATGAACCATGCAGGCTCAATAGGGGCTAGATCGGGTGAGTTAGGCGGCCAGTCAACGGTTTGGAAGCCACTCTGCTTCCAGAGCTCTTTGTTGCGACATTGTGCATGCAGAGAAGCGTTATCTCCTTGAGCCAGCCAATTGTTGCATGGCAGGCTTTTTAGAAAGGGGAAAAACAGAGGCAATAATACCTCGTGTTTATAACGCAATGCATCAATACCGCCTTTGCCGTTGCGCACCCACTTTCCATTGGCTTTCGTGAACTTCCATGCAGGCTTCTTTCCGGGGGGGGCTTCCTCTTGAGATTCAAGCGCCGCATGCTATTGTTTATCTCCCACTGTTCTCGAAGCCAAGCCTCGTTCTCTTCGTTCCACAAGGTCACTTCGGCATTATATGCCTTCGTCTGTGCCGCCGTCTCATTGGCCCATATATAACAAGGGCCTTTGTGATCGTATGCAAAGCAGGCCCAGAACATAAACTCCTTCTTGCCTTTCCAACGTTGCCGCACACAATGCTGAGAATACGCTTCCCTGGGCAGGCGTCACACAAGCCGTTTTCCCCGCATTGAGCCAAAGATAACAGAACAGAGGTCTCATCGCTCCAAACAACCTTCTTCCACTGTTTTAAAGTCCAGTCTTTATGTTCCCAGGCGAACTGGAGCCTTCTGATTCGTTGGAGCTTATTCAGCCCTGGCTTTGTTGTGTGCTTGACACTCGAGTAGCCTGTCTTTTTGAGCCAACGCCATAGGGTCATATGACTGAGCTGTATTCCATAGACCTTCTGGACTGCCTCAGCTAGCTGTGATAGGCTATATTGCCTCGTGGTGCTATTTCGAGTTAAGGTTGAAATACCTTTCTTTCCAACGGCTTCATTGACCAGTTTGGGCCTGCCGCAGCGTGGCTTATTGGTCACATAATCCTGCAATACAGGCATGCCAAGTTCAAGGCCACGCATTTTGGCCTTTTTAAGGTCAAAGAAGGTGCTTTTCTTGATCCCAGTCCGCTCGATGATCTGATTGGTGGTCGGAAGGCCCTGATTCCAAAGTTCTAGAGCAATGCCTCTTATCGCTAATGTATGCTCGATTGGGCCAGCTTTGGCAGCCGTTGCAGCTATTGTCTCCTTACTGGTCGAATGAACCTCTTCATCTTCAGGGCTGGAGGCAGAGGCAGCAGAGGCAGAAGGTCGTTGCGTGAGGTCAGCGGCTTCGTCAGCAGCTCGCGCGCTCTGATTGGTCGGCTGGTCGGCTGGAAGGTCATATCTCTCGTCGGTCGGGATACCAGTACGTCGGTTTCCTCGCGCTTGAGCTCTAGTCTGCACCATTTTGGTTGGTCTTGACTCAATTTGATGATTTACGTTTGTAGGGGTATCCTGCCATACAAAGTAGTAGGGAAAGAGCTTTCTAAGCATTGTATGTCAAATACAGTGCCTATAGTCATAAGATTTATTTCACACCGTAATGGTGGGGCCAAATGACATTTTCTGGTCCGGATAGTTAAGTTCCCAACCTTCGTATACTGCACATCGTCGACTTGTTCAGATCCGCTCAGGCTGGGCCAATGGAGGGAGACGAGAGAGGGCGCTTGTCTTTCTTGCATGCCGGCTTGTGTTTGTGTGTCCATGCCTCCGTCTGTCTGTCTGCCTTCATGTATGTATGGTGCTGACCCGCGTGCCAAGGAGGGGAAAGCACGAAGTCAAGTACTGAGTGATCTCTTCTTTAGTCTTCCTTTCCTTGACACTTTGGTGACCCATACCTGCCTTTATACCCATCTCTTACGCATCATATACGCTTTGTCGACATACTACAGCACAGATGAAACTCGGCTACGACAATCGTCTCCGGTCATTTGGCGTACCACACAAAACACGACAGTGCAGCCCGACCTTCATTGCTAAAACCGACTGTGCTGCCCCTTTTTTCAGCCGACTACCTATGTTTTAGCCCACATCAGGCTAGCCAAGCGACGTTTTTTCTTTGTGCGAGAACCAGGTGTACGGAGAGCCGTACTCTTTTCATTAGAAAATCCGAGTCCCTTTTCCCCGCTTAAACCTTGAAGACTGCGTGGTGTAACGCCTCTAAGACATATCAATTGAGGCCAAAACATGCCATCGGCCTTTACGGTAAGGAGGTCGCAGTAGCCCACTGTGGCCGTAAGTCAGATATATGTGTCCCTGTGAAATACGACTAGCTCGCGTTTACGTGGAAGGTCCTCTCGTAGTGCCTCTCACTAGTATTGAAGTCATGCTCGCTTGAGGCAAAGAACGACGTCTTGCCACACCTTGAGGGAGTCCTGCTATCTACGGCTGGCGCCGTCATCGCGGCGTTCTTGGTCTCCCTCCTGTCATCGAGCAGCTAATCAAAGAAATAGAGGTGTCCCTCAAGACCGATCCAGCCCAATGCTTCGCGCCGTAGCTTCGAGGATGTTCTTCGACATAAACCACAGACATCTGTAGTTGAACAAATGGCAATACTGCCTCGAGCGCAGCCCGCTTGGCTGGATTAGCATCTGTGATAATAACACCAGGAAAGGAGAAGTCATCAGTGCTACCGTATTTGATGCTCGGGTCTGTTGACCAGGTTTTTTTGTGGTTAAGGCATCGGATAAAGGTCTCTACAGCCTCCATCCGAGGCTAGACAAAGTCAACAAGTAACATACCACCACCAGTACTGATCCTATTCATCTCTAGAAACCTCAAGCCTACATTAGTCATTAATAAAATCACGTCGGTCATCATTACTCGCTAGTGACAGCTTATAAGTCGAAGATCCTTATCATAAATTAATTCCGTTTGAATGAAGCAGCTTTTATCGTATTATCCATGACATTTTATACCATCTTCATCCACCGAGGTGGTCAGGGTTGTCCTTAGAAACGCAGACTCCGAGTCGTCAGATCGAAAATCTGGCTCGCACTTTGGAACTACTCATCTCTCATACATTGCCTCAGCAGTCAAGAGATCCCCACTAAGCAGCTTTGAAAGACCTCGGATGTAAAGGAGAAGTCTGTCTTCCCTGTTCTAGTCTTGCAGATGCCGGCGCCAGCGCAAGATAGGACATGCAGGCCGGAAACTTCGTGAAGTAACTGGAGCCTTTGCACCCTTTGGTCACGACAGTCTTGAGTCCACGCGAAATCCTCTACGGCCTAACTTGCGGAATTGGTTGACTCAAGCAATTTGATATGCGGCAGGGGATCCTATATCTAGAATACGGCAGTCTTTTGAATGCGGCAGTTGCGCGGGCATTATTGCGGGTAGCGGTGGCGTTGACGGCGTTGGCGTCATGAACGATTATATTGCAGATTTCATCAGGGGGGATTGGCGCGAGGGACTTTCAACTGCTGAGAAAATAGGTGCAGCATTTAGTGCTTGTGGTTCTACATGGGAAAACAAAAACCATGCCGAATAGCAGCCCGATGTGAGCAAAACACAGTCGAATGATTTCGCTCGAGCAGCCCAACAGAAAGTGAAATGGTTGGAATTATCTAGAGTAACTAGTAAACTTATAGGTAAAAGAAGATTACGGAGCATTAGTCCAAATATAGATTAGAGCCTAAGCTTGAACAGTCCGTGCATACCAACCAGCCCTTACCGGCCCTTCTCTCGGTCGTTTTCGTGTGCCGCCGCCAGCGCCGCCATCGTGTCTCGCCGCCGTCGATATCGATCCGGACCCTTCCATAAGTGGGAGGCGTCTACTGGCACTGTGCTCTCCTCGCCAGCACTGGTACCCAGCGCTGCCAACGCCCAACAGTCCTGCGGCTGAAGAAACATAAGCAGAAGTGTACCATTTGCAGGATTTGGTCCCTTTGTGGGCGAGGCAAAAGATATGATCATTCTCAGTTGTTTGTGAGCATCGCAGAATAATTCTTAATGTGGTAGCGTTAGAACGCATGCGCCGGGCACTCTCGAGCATACCGAAAGATATTTCGGCGCCTTTTCCGAGGATGTTATCATTCGGGCCCCGCTTTGTGCGGGAGATAACATATCCAAGGCAAAGTTCATCCAAAACGCTATCCACCCGGGCTATAACAGAGTTACTGACGGCATACCCATTTCAGGGAACAGCACAAAGCGGCGGAGAACCTAGCCAAGTTTGCCACTGGCATGGCAGCTTTGGTCCGGTGTTTTTTTTTTGAAAATTGATTGTGCCTCGGGTCTCGGATCGACCGCCGCCACCGCAGGCCAATTCATCGTCATCATCATAGGCGCGCTGAATGAACCAAGATTCGTCATCCTCGGTCACTTCGAAAGAGCTCACGAACACGGGCAACGGCGCCGTCGTAAGCCGGCGCGAGATATCACGACGAATAGGCAATCAAAACGCAGCCTCGACGGCACAGGCAAGATGATATGGTCACAATGGCCTTTTGGCGGCTTTGTCGTATTGTTGATCCGGCCGCAGCCCGGAATTCGACACCGACAGCTGCAAGCTGCAACATCCTTCCACTCAAATGAGGATTTGGGAGTACTTCGTAGATCATCGACTATAGATGCCACAATAAGTAAGGCGCTGACCCTTAATTAACTGACAAAGTACTGATTTTCTCAAGTTAGGTTAAGCTCGTGGTACTTCGTAGTTTATACTAATCAACTCACCAATAGAATGTATTTTCAGCAGGAGCCTTGCTTCATCTCTACATTATGCACGATAAATCTCACGGTTTATGTAAGCTCTGTAAGGAAGAGGGCTTAAACTGCAGCCACCTTCGTGCTTGTTTCTCGAGCATACCTGGCTAGCCTACACTGCAAGACGAAGTAGTCTTGTCTGTGTCTAGACCTCCTCCACAACCGCTGCGTAATATCCATTGCAAATATTTGCCATGTCATCAGGGTATGGCTTGTGGGGCGGTCAGTTACTTGAATCTAACATGCTTGCTATCTTTTGGTCTAATTACTGACAGAGCTTTAGGCCCAGGCCGATGCTTTCCCTACTGGCAAGAAGTGCTCGCGTGTTATGTCGTCAACACTTCGGCCGAAGACAGTTCTGGGAAAAGGAAGTGCGCGTTGCCGCTTGAGGATTATTATGAGTGTCTACATCACAAGAAAGAAGTTGGTCTTGCCCTGAATTAACCAATGCTCTCAAAATTGTTTCCAGCTATGGACAAAGAACTGACCGGATTGCAATATTAATTCAGCATGTGAGGGCTGCAGCCATGCATATGGCTTACACACGAATGCAAGCTGCGTCTGCTCGTGATGATGGCTCTGGTGCGAAACAAGTACAAAATTTGGGAGTCTTGGACCGTAGTGCTGTATAACAGAGCTCAAAAGAATTGTTCGTAGTAATTTCAAACACACTAATTCCACCTTCGAAAATGACACCTCCGCACAACTATATCTCCGGCCTTCGAACTCCCTATTCAAATTCAGCGCGAATGAGTGGCCTGTGAGGGCTCGATTGCATGACTTGACCAGAAGAAACCCACAACGTTAGGTGATTAGTTGGTAGATTCAACTGTTATAGAAACACTACCCATATTGGTTGACCGAGTATGAGCCCGGTCAGGATCCATCTCGCCGGACCCGCTCCCGGTCTGTTGCCTTTTCACCGTGTATTTGTGAGAGGCTCGCTAGGTACGTGTGACACGCATGCTATGGCCAAGATTGTCTATTCTTCTCTTAGAGAGAAAGGAAAGGAATTTCTAATAAGCGGCGATCAACCTCTCTACTTATATGCTTGATGGCTGCCGCTTGATGCCTCCTGCTGGGTCCCTTTCCTGTATTCCCCTTTTCCTGTGCTGCCTCTCTCCTCCCCCTTATCCATGCCTCTGCCCCTGATTCATTGATATTGCCTCCGTTAGGCGCCCTTAGTTGCTTGATTCGTCCCACCGCATGCTCTGTTGTGGGTGCGCATAATTATCGCAGTAGGCCTGGACCCTGCCAACAAGTCGCCGCCCCTTGGTGTTGTTGACAAGGCTCCAGCCTTGCGGGTCCTGGGCCTTATGGGGCGGGGCTGTGGCTATTGGTTGGCGCAAGCCTTATATCGTGGCGCTAGCCCGTGACAGTATTAAAGGCCGCTCTACTTTTACCATAGCCTCTCTCTTTGGGCTCTTCAATA
Organism: Nilaparvata lugens yeast-like symbiont; assembly: GCA_000758425.1. Classification (NCBI taxonomy): domain Eukaryota; kingdom Fungi; phylum Ascomycota; species Nilaparvata lugens yeast-like symbiont. Next base: position 239,985 of record KN173756.1, on the reverse strand, counting down.
CATTCATCCAAGGCCTTAGGAGTGCAATAATTATGCCCTCAGAGCACGTAACATAAAAATCATGCAGATTTGTCACAGGTTGGTAAGACAATTGAGCCCTGTAGCCAACGCTGGGTAGCACAGGCTCAGACCGTGGGTAGTAGGGGCGGTGAAGTCAGCAAAAGAGGCTGGAAGCAGAGATCTGGATGCCAGGAGGAGAGGGAACCTGATTATTTATAATGCCTTTGTTCTCGGCGTTGTGTGCGAGTTCCTTCTTTCTCTCCATCGTTTATTATCAACAACCGTCATCGCTCGGTTGCTCTTGCACCCAGTCCTTGACCCGTGACAAGAATCTTCGCTCAAAGAAAATTACTATCCTTCGGTGCTGTCAGCTTGAGGTAGTGTCAATATTTTGAGCACCATTTTGAACTTACATTTCAGAAGTTGTGAGTTTTCGCCCACAACTATGGCCCTCGGCCTCAACACCACCAGCATCACTCTCCTCCCCTTGACGCGAAACCAACCCGTCACACGGCTTCTCCTATAAGACTCCTGAGAGCGTTCTCCGTCACAGAATATGCTTGCTTCGTATATGCGGCTCTCTTTCCCTCTACGAGCAAGTGGTTTTCCGCCAAACCAATATCGCCACTGATGCAATTTTCTTATTGATCCAACTGGCCCGGGAGACGTTTCTCACGAACTTAATGTCGGATGCGAAGGACTTAAGCTCTCAAAATGGCTTTGAGATTATTATGGTCACGGAAGACAGAAATGAGAGGTCCTTTGCTAACAAGAGCAATGTTATTCACTAGAGCTTGATGAAATGCAAGCGTGTCATTCGGAGCATCTTGGCCCCAGATCTCTGCCGTGATATATATCGCTCTTGTTATTGGAGTTGCAGTTGGAACCACGCTAGCCATGGTAATGAGCAGGTCAGACCTCCCTGCTGTTCCCATCGTGGTTTGTACTGATTTATATTCTTCGTACGCAATTCTGGTGAAGCTGTGCTCGACCAAACTGAAGAAAATCGTGATCGATATCTTATCCCTTTGGAAAAATGGATTGAGTATGATGTTGACTTTATAACATACGACGCGATTGTATGGCGAAGAGGAGAGGCTGGCCGAAAGAATTAAAGGCTTGAATCTTATCTTGTGTGATAGTATCCCAAGCTTTTTGCATGCGTGCTCTGAAAAGACTCGGTAGGTTCGGAAAATGGCGCAAGCCCGTCACGCGTTCCTTAAACAAACCCCGAAATTCTCGTTGTTTTGTAACTCAAAGAGTCTTTTTTTATAATACACGGATGAATAGACGTGTAGATTGGAAGGAAAAGAAAAGGGAAAGGAAGCTTGAAAAGAATCAGCTGGGGAGCTGAAGTTCGGCATGTTACTGCCCCGTCACCGAGCTCCAAGCTTGGTCGCGTGGCCTCGGTTTCTGCATAACCCAAACTTAACAAGGGACTTGATCCATGATATGCTCGTGCCGGCGAGAACGAGGCGGCAATGCTTGACGCCATAGTCCACACTCGCGACTTTGGACTTATATGACAAGGCTGCTATCGTGATGGAGCCCAAAAGTGAAGCATCAATCACTCACAAGAGCCGGATTTCGACAAACAGTGCAGACTTGGCGGTTCGAGTTGGTTTTTTCTGGTCATTTAAACCCGCTCTGTCAATACGACGAAGTGAAAGCGTATCCGTGGTTGGGTCAGGTGTGCGAGAAGCGGTTTCTGCGAGTGGAAAAGTTCCAAGGTGACTTGAAAGTTGGTTTGCCAAACTGGCAAACTGCCAAACTATCATATCTAGCTTACGTGGTGTAGTGGTATAGCACTTGGTGTGACTACTAGAGTCAGCGGGCTCGATTCCCGCTCCCCCACCATTCTATGAGGGTTTTTCCCGAGAATGTGTACCGGCGGTCCGTCGTAAGTGGGTGCAAGAGAGGTTTCTGAGGTTTTCCCTCAATTCATGCTTGTCATGGCAAATGCGCCCCTACCCATATAACCTCAGGACTGGCGTATATCGCGGAAGGAAGTCGAGCACTAGGTGGGCGTCGTTGCAGATTGGGGTTCTTGTATTCTAGTTACCTCTATACGTGTTATGCTCCTCAGGAGTGCAGGGCTAGAGCCCGATACGATGAAGTATTGACAACAATAAACAAATGATGGTCAATTATTATCAGGCACAACAGGGTCCTAACTCAGAAGCTAGTCAGCATTTAACCATGTAAGTGGTTAAGTACGAATACGAAAACCACAATCCCTCAATGCTTGATGCGGGAAGGCTCAGTGACGTCATGAATAGAAAACGCCCGATCCCGAGCGAGTCAGGCTCTCATAGCTCTTTTACCCCTCTGCGGTATGCTGAACTATGGTTGGAGAGTTTCCATCGCTTCTTAAACGCATTCCGCGGACATTACATTGCCTCTTCTAAAAACCATCAAGTTGTATTGCAACCATGGCTGACAAGAACAGCAGCAGCAGCTCGCAACAGCAGCAGCAGGAGCCTGGTCTCGTCAGCAGCCACATTTAGTACGCCAAGGGCGTTGTTGAGGTACCTTACCGTCTCGCGCGGCTCTCTTCTCCCGCCGCTTACTCTGGATCTTTGGTTAACCCATTTCTGCCTCCAAATCTACGTAGGCCGCAATTGGCGACACGACCGGGTCACAGCCGTGGAAGAACACGGGCGAGCAGGACAAGGCGGCGGCGACTCAGGCCATGAAACAGGCAGGTCAGGAGCGCGACGCGGCCTCTCAGGGCTACGGCAAGGCTGAGGAGGTCGTGGGCCGTATGGCAGGCTGCGATGGCATGAAAGAAGAGGGTACCGCTAGCAAAAAGTAAAACACATGAATATATGGACGGTACGGCTTTGGTTTGTTCCAACATCACTCGTTCACGAATGTCATTACCAAGAAGCCTGGGCAACTCAACACTTTAGTTTAGCCGCGATGCCTCAACTGTCTTCAAAAACCTTTGTGGTCATTCGCTCGAATTTCTCCTTCTTCCTTTCCCTTTGTGTCTCTGTTTTCTCGCTGTGAGCAACAACGTTCGTACTTTCCACCACTTAGAGCATCTGTCTCTTTTACTATCATTTGTACTCATTCCTTCCTCTGTCTGTCTCTTTTTCTTTCTGGCAGTTTCTCTTTCATCTTGCTCCCAACTACATTATGGTCTTCTTTCTGCTCCGCTTCCTCTTCCTCTTCTTTCCCTTCTTCCCCCACACCTCGTCTTCCTCTTCTTTTTTACTATTTCCTCAGCCACCAAACTCTATCTGCGTGGCATCATAACGCCCCTTTATCGACTCTTATTATTCTTCATCCCCTTGGCTGATTCGTACACACGGTATTCTCTTGCCTTAGCTACCTTGCGCGCCGCCTTGCCATTTCGCCTCACCTCCCATTCTGCCGTGGACCTACGCTTGTCTTGTGGTGAGTGAGACTTAATTGGCCGTACTATATACAGCAGAATGTAGACAACACCTCTTCTCTCGGCTCCGAATGGCCTCCCCGGCCCCAACGTTATACAGGATCATGTGAGTCCCTGAATCGCTGTGGGATCTCTCTCGTCTGACACTTATTGACGGTACACTTGAATAGCCTGCCTTTCTCCGGGTCAGCCATTCGCCGTATCGATGCATTCCTCAAAATGTCTTGGTCGTCCTCCGAGGAACAGTCCTTGCCTACCTCACGGCCGTGGCATCGATGATATGTCACTACAAGCTCACGGAGGAGACAGAGGACAGCCCGTATCGGCACTTCTTCGATTTTGGCCTTGTCAGCTACACCTTGGTCACCTTGTATCACTCCATGACTTTCGTAAGCCTTGCTCCCCATGACTCGTCTGTCGCCCGTGTATGCAGTCTTGGCTGATCCTGTTTCTATCCGCTTGCAGTCGTGGACTTTCACTCACCTGTACTACCCTGATGTGGACAGTGTTCGGGGCGGTATTGAGTCCTTGATTGTCCGGGCCATGTCCTTGCCCAGTAACATGGGTAGCCTACGCAAGCAGTTTTACTTCACTCTATTCTATGGCGTCACTACCGTTTTCTCTTTCATGAACATGGCCATCTACTGGACCGTCACGCGGCCCCACGATGCACCGAAGGCGCTCCAGGAGGTGGAGAGGCCGGCTTGATGCCCTCGCATGGTGGCACAGACAAGCTCTTCCCCGTTGTGCTCGATAGTGCTGGAGCTGCCTCGTCGCCTGTACGCGCAGCTCAAGGTCCATGTATGGCTTCCCGACGACAAGCTCCTCTGGAGCTCCAAAGCATTTGATGGCTAAGATATACGGACAGTCAGCGACTTATTTGGAGAGGGATGGTTCACTGTCTTCATTCTTTGTAACTTTTACGGAGTCACGTCAGGTTTGATGGCCTTTGAGACGTTATTCTTGAACAGCATCAAGAGACCTACAGTGAGTAGCGAGGGCGAGCTGTAAGCCCGCATCTTGTGACATCACTGACGCCTGCACAGGCTCTGGGATCTCATTTCCTCGGCGTCTTATTCAACTTGGGTCTCTACCTGGGCTGGGCCGTGGTCGGCAAAGCAATGACGAATCGCTACGCCTTCTTTTGGCTAGACGAAGCAGAAGTTGGTTCCAAGGAGGCAGTGGCTGCCTACTGCATTGCTTTTGTACTCTTGGTCCCGATTAGTGAGTTGTCCGACGGTACCACGGATGCTCAGGACTGATTGTTGGCCGGTTCGCAGTGTACACTCTAAAGCTGGGCTTCGTCAGCATTCGCGAGGGCATCACCAACGCCCTAGCCGACCGTGAGAGCTCGCGGGAAGAGGCACTGGAGACTTGAGGCTATCCGCGATGGGGGAACCAGGGCTGGTGCAGGGCCGATGAGTTGACGAGAGGCAGGAGAGCTCGCCAATGGCTTGGTTTTTTGTGACATAGGCAGCAGCATCACTAATCCTTTGCCTTACCTAGAGTTACGAAGCTATCAGCCGCGCAAATAGAATCCTAGGGGTATATTCGTTGATTTTTACAGTGCGCGGTGAAATCGACGGAAACTGAGTGATGAAAATGAGATGATAGATTTTGATATGAATATGTTGCGAATTCAAGCCAGGAAACATGAGGCGACTCGGCGCGTTTTATGTGTGTGACCCATAATGCTTCTGTCTCTGCACTATCCCGCTCCGATGTCGGCTCTCACAATGGTTTTAAGAAGAGTTCTTCTCCTGTGTATGGTAGATAGTGGATTGGGCAGACATTACTGGATAGACTATCCTTCGGTAACTTCTCACGCAATCACAATTGTGACCAGACCTAAACCAACAGAATACAAAGAATTACTTGGCAGGCATGAGACTTTTTGGGGATTGAGAAAGGACAGGGTTTTTCATTGTGGCACTGTGGATAAGTGGTTTCTAGTATGGCTCCGTTGATGTGGCAGCATGACTCGAGGCTGTGCATCAAGGCGCAGTCAGGATTTTCTACTCCATCAGTACGAGTTGCGCCCATCACGGGCATAAGTATATACAATTGGACGGGAACCCGTGATGACTATATCGGGCCTTTAAAGCAGTGTTTGGAGTCTGCACAAAGACGCATATTTCCCAGCCTGTCCCTAATTGTAAGAGAAGGATCGGAGAGAGGTTGCCGTGGGATTTGGTAATATTCTGCCTAAGAGTTTCCCCCTTGAAGAGGTTTTCATCTGCTACGCGTAGGAATGATTACGGTATCTATCATTGTCTATTGAAGAGCCAAAGCCTCCCGTCACAGGCATCCTAGAGAGGCTTCATTTTCAGGCCGTGTAGAAACACCCGCGCCCGTGCCGTAGCGTACCAACGATAAGTGGTGAGGTGTGGCACTAATCGCTGTTGATATTCCCTCAATTGCATCAATGTCGACAGAGGTGGGACTCCTTTTAAGGTTCTGAGATTATGGCGCCCCCGCGGGTAGAGTCCCTTGGGAGTGCTGTTATGCTAGCCCAGGAAGCACAAACAATACCGGGCGCGAAAGGCTGTTTTCCATTCTTCTCCTTTGGTGATTGATATATTGGGGAAGGCCTGCACGACATCTTAATTGGTAAACTCCTTGGCCTTGGCGGCATTTATCAGCACGTCACCAATCAGCGGTAAGGGGTATCGATCCGGCTTGGTGATTGCGTCGAATGCTCTATAGTCGCAACAAAAACACAGGCCTTCCCCCCGGCTTCGGTACAAAAATCACTGGTGGGCCAGTTTCAGAGCTTCTTCGGAAAACCAGTCTTTGCCTGATTGTACGACTCAACGCCTCCCCCTTTGACCGACGTCTGTTCAGACTTTGGTCGGAATGTCGACAAAGGCTCCTTGCCGGCCGGTTTCATTGGCTGGAGTGGTAGAGGCTGCTCTTGCCGCAATATCCGGGTCCTCATCATTTAGTTTGTTGGTCAAGGTCAATTCTTCGGTTGGTTAGTCCGGGCTTTGCTCGACGTCAGTTTTTTCTTAGGTCGGGGTCAGCTCTTCTTGAGCATTGGTCGAATCAAGGTACCGCGTAAAGTCTGTTGGATCATACGTCACACAATTTCTACCAGCAGCTTAATAGGCTGCCCTTGCCTGCTGCGGCCGGCCGTCCAAGCAAGAATTGACCAGATAAAATGATTCTGGGGAAGGCTCGAATTATTCCTGGTCCAACTCGAGCTTGTGTCATATTTTTTGCGGCTATGCTGCAAATATGATTTTCTGTCTATTAATTATTCTGGATATTTTGTTCACGCTGAATCTTTGGTTGACTCATAGTTGAGATGAGGCACTAAAAGTGCGAGAATTAGTGGAGAAAAATGGATCGAATAATGCTGTTGACGTTACGACACACGACGCGATTGTATAGCGAAAAGGAGGGGCTGGCGGAAGGATGGGGCACCCCATTAAAGGCTCGAATCTCGTCCTGTGTGATTGTATCCCAAGCTTTTTGCAGGCGTGCTATGAAAGGACTCACTAGGCTCGGCAAAGGGCGCCCGCCCGTCACACGTTTGAAAAAACCCCGAAATCATCGTTGATTTGGAACTCGAAGAGCTAAAGGAAGTTTGCTAAAAAAAAGCGTTTTAGTATGCTCCAAGTGTGTTCAACAGGGTTGATATCCGGGCTTTAAGGTGGCCAATCGATTACGGAAATTGCATGCTCGAGGAAGGAAGTTTCTCCACGATCTTTGCAGTGTGTATACGGGCGTTATCATGCTGGGAATGCCGCATGCCATGAGATGTACGAAAATTTTCATATTTTTATTAATTTTCATAACGTGCGGTGTTGAAACCAGGATTTTAGGAGACGATTGATTCGTGAACAATCGAAGGGGGTGCTTTTCTTCTTTCTCGAAATCGCACCCCAGGCTGAAATTGAGATTCGCGCGCTGGAATATACTTTCTTACTAGTTAGGGGACTTTTGTATGCCCCAATGTGGCAGTAAGAGTCTGTAGTTATCAGCCTGACGAATCGTTAGCGTAGGAAAAGAAACTATGACGCAGGGACTGTACTGACTAAATAATGCCGAAGAAGCCTGCAGTAGCAATGGCTCTCTAGCCCCCATTCTCCGACCGGAGCGCTCTCCGGACCTTCAGAAGTGTGGCGATGACGTGGCGACACGGCAAGCCGTATTTTGAGGAGTATTTCGACTAATTGATTGATCAACGTCGTGCGGTGCGTCTGCGCGTGCGCCATCTCGTTTTAATGAGTAATGCCTAATGGATTGTATAAATGTTTTATATCGTGGCACAAAGTTTGATAGTGTTGTGTTGTGCAGCAGCTCCAGTGGTGCAGCGGCATGAGGGTTCCTGGATTATGTGCGCCAAGGCTATCTCTGATAGGTCACTTCGTACTGCGTAGACACAACTCGGATGGGAAACCCGCATAGCAAGAAAGATAACGAGGGTTCGGCGGTGCACAACTGGTAGCTATTGGACTTCATAAAGTGCTGGATAGCGAGGCAGTGATTCGACTGTGTTTTAGCTGCGGATGGTCCGTCAGGCAGGCTCGAGCGCCTTGGTCAGGCAGCCATGTGTGAACGGAAGCATGTGATTGGACACAACGGCCACGTCTGGCTGGCCGGTGCACGTGGTGGGACGATGAGGGTTCCAAGACGACGAAGCCGTGAGAGGCACGGAACAATGAGGAGCAGAAGCAGCGGATCGGTGCTCATCTGGCGCCGGCGTGTTCGGCCTGGTAGTCGTGCACGGGCTGCTCAAGTTGATACCGCCCATCCCATCCAGCCTGTCCATTCCACCCAACGAGCGGCGACGCGTGCACCGCCAGCAGCCGCGCACGGCGCTGCTGCGGTCAAGCACGATATTTCTCACAAACAGTGATGCCATGCCGCTGAGCTCTGCCTGCCAATTTTCCCCAGGCCGGCCTTCTTCGTGTACCTCCAGGTCCAGACATTCTCGGCCTGTCCTCCCTGACCGGACCAGGCCTCTTCCAACCTAGACGTCCCTGTGTTGGCTGGAGAAGCCGAAAGGCCAGTTCGAGTTGGCCGACGCAACGAAGCGCGAAACCGGATATGTAGTCATCGTGCCTCTCCTCCACTGCCACCCGTCATGTCGTCCACCCCTTTTCAAAGCCGCAGGAAATAGGAGTCAGGATCGTGCACATGCGTAATAAAAGCGTGTGCGTGTGTCTTCGTCATCGAACAAGATGAGCAAAGTCGAACCCAGCGGCATCGCCATGTGGGGCTCCATCGTCAGCCTGGCCGGTGGCGATGGGCCAACGAGAAGTCCGCCTTTTGTTCTTGTGCATCCGCTGATAACCACTTGTTCTCATTGCTATAATCCGCACATAACCGCCAAAGCCCTTCTTTCCCCCCCCAGCGTCCCCCTTTTACCCCTTCCTCCATCTCCTTTTCTCGCCGCCGTTGCAAGAAAAAGGCAGGAAGAGAAAAAGAAATCTTCTCCCCCACCCTCTCACTCCCCCCCCCAAAAACGGCCCACGGGTTGGTCCTCACGGTCAAATGAAAACGGGCGACGGAAGGGGGGAGGGCCAGGCAGTCATTTCAGAAGAAAGA
>KN173756.1:208076-218227 GCA_000758425.1 Nilaparvata lugens yeast-like symbiont | reverse complement strand
GAGTCCACGGGACCTGTCAAGGAGCGGCTCGCAGGCATCGGGCCCAACGACGTGTGTGTCTTCTCGGACGGGCTCCTCCGACGGGACAGCACGCTCGGCGTGTGGATTCACCATCCGCGGCGGCGGGTCCGACGTGGAGCTGGCTGCCGACAGCGGGCCGCTTCCTGGAGCCGAGGTCTTCGACGCCGAGGTGCAGGGAGCCCTGCGTGGACTACAGGCGGCGCTGCGCCTGACGACGCGGTTCCCAGAGCGGATTCACATTCTGCTGGACAACCAGGACGCGGTTCACGCTCGCGGTTCACGCGCTGAAGTCGGGCTGGGCGTCGTCATCACACAGTCAGCGGTCGCCGACTTTCACGCCCTCCTCCGGACCCGGACCGGGAGAGTGGAAGTAGCCTGGATCCCAGGCCACTCCAAAATCTCCGGAAACGAACGAGCGGACCAGCTGGCCAAGGACGCGCTCAAGGACGTCCCTAAAGAGCCGCCAAAGCTTTGGACCTTCGCGGCCGCCAAGAGGTGGTGCAGGTCGAAGTGCCAGGAGCTTGTAGAGGACTGGTGGGCAGACGCCTGCCCATCAAGATACAAGCAACTGGGGCTCGACATGCGATGGAAAAGACCGCCAGAGCTGAACCTCCCCAGGAGGATTCTGGCCCGACTGCACGCGTCCCGCACGGGGCACGGCGACTTCGCCGAGTACCACAAGCGGTTCAACCCCCCCGAAGCCGAGCTGCGCGCTGCTCGTGCGGGCGAGACAAGTCCCCTGGGCACTTCGTCGAATGCCGCAAGGCATTGGCCAAGTGGAGAGACTCGGGGCGGCCGCGAAGACCGCCGGAAAAGCTGGAGGAGATGCTGGGCCCCAAGGGGTGGGAGCTGTTCGCGGAGTTTGCGACGGCGACGGGGGTGTTCCGCGATATGCCCTCGGGATAGGACAGGTCGGTCGCTTCCAGGGTAGCCTGGCATGGGTAGAGGCGGACGTGACGAGTCCGCAGTCAGGGTCTTGCAGAGGCAAGAGGTCCGGGCGCGTGGTGGCCGGAACTAAACACAATTTCCTCACGGGGAAATCGCTGGGCTTCCAGCAGTCTAGGGAATAGGGGAGGAAATCTGGGCGTAAGGCACACTCGATTCAACATCGTATGTGCTAAGCGTAGGCTGGATATTGCGGATGGGACGAGAGGAAGGCGTCGTAACACTGTCAGCCCGGCCCCACCGGTGGCGTGCCTCAGGGCGCTGGGCAAGTGCCTGCCACCTTAAAAAGTTCAAAAAAAAAACAGACTCAATCCTCATTATGTACATTACATCAGTGCACGTGCAAAAGCACGATCCAGATGCGACCAATCGTATGCCGAGAATTGTAATATCGCGGCATCCGGCGGCGAATCCTTGCCGACCATTTCAACAACTTTAAGGTCCGACTACACAGCTTGGCCCAATTGTCCTTCATTATTCTACAATCTGGTCCTCGGCCTCATTCTTGTGCTCAATCAATCTCCTTCTGCACCTAAATTCCTCGATCTCGCCTGCCTCGAAACTGGTCGTTCTCGAAGGTCAAGGCACTCGTGCCCTTTCATCATGGCTCAGGCGCTGCAAGCTTCCTCGGTTGTTTTACCGCGGCGCCAATTCGCCTCTTCTCAACTCGCTTCCGGTATTCATGCAGGCCGATTACTTACGATAGCAGCTGGTTTCCAGTTGCGACGGGGATATGCCACTCCGAGAGGCGCTCCGCCGGCAAACTTCCGTACAGGCAAGCCCTTGCAATGGTTGTGGGACAGAGAGAACACTTTGGACCGCGCAGGCAAGCACTTCCTCTTAACTGAAATGTTTAGAGGAATGTACGTGCTATTGGAACAATATTTTCGACCTCCGTATGTGCGCCCGCCAACTTCCCATGACTGCCAGTCATGATTTTTAACTCGATGGTCTCATGGCAGCTACACCATCTATTATCCATTCGAAAAGGTACGAACCGGAAGGAGGTGATAGAAGCCTTTATTATTTTTCTTGGCCTCTGACTCGGGTACAGGGTCCCATCTCTCCCCGATTTCGTGGCGAACATGCCCTTCGACGATATCCATCTGGAGAAGAGCGCTGCATTGCGTGCAAGCTGTGCGAGGCTGTAGGCCTAACTTTTTGAGAATTCAGGCAATTTCTAGCCACAAATGAGAATTAACGCTTTGCTTGTCCTGCAGATATGCCCTGCCCAGGCCATCACCATCGAAGCGGAAGAGCGTGCCGATGGCTCCCGCCGGACCACACGCTACGATATCGATATGACCAAATGCATCTATTGTGGTTTTTGTCAGGAATCATGCCCTGTCGATGCCATTGTGGAGAGCCCGAATGCCGAATATGCCACTGAGACGAGAGAAGAGCTTTTGTACAATAAGGGTATGTGCAATTTTTGGCCTAACCGCGACGTTTGAGGTCTGCGCCGGCTTGACTGACACGCAAGCACGTACAGAGAAGCTGCTCTCCAACGGAGACAAGTGGGAGCCAGAACTGGCTGCTGCCATCCGCGCTGACTCGCCCTACCGATAAGCCTGCAAGGCTTGACTTTGGGTCGCGTGACTTCTTTTGGCTTTCAATTTTTCGTAGATAGGGCACAGTCAGGGCGGGCTGACACGAAGAGAAGCAGGCTCCTGATGCGAAACGCGCATACGTCCATCGCAGTCAGCAGGCCATAGGCCCTGAACGAAAGGCTATCTTATGTATCACCGCGCGCCCAGAGGATTAAATTATCGTCGTCATACTCCTTGTTGCCCCTAGGTGCATTAATTGGTAGCAATCTTCAGTATTTCTTGGCAATATCAACATTCCTCGGCAGAAATACCGTCTCTCTAGCGTAGTGCGCATCACCAGATTCTATCCCGCTCTTGCAGGAGTAGAAAGGTATCATATAAGGGCATAAAGCACACGTAGCATCACATTGATCGAAGTGACCTCTGGTCGCCCAGTCTTTTCTTGGATCAACCTTTGCAGATCCAATCTTTCTCGCTTTGCGGATGGCTTGTACGCCCAAGAATTACTGGCTTCTTGCGAGGAATTTAAACCTCCAACTTGGCTTCTAGCTCAGCAATCTGACGGTTTCTCAAGGTCATGGCATTGTGATGGAGATTCAGGCCCTTCCTAATGGTGGCGAAACTGACCGAAGAGTCGTCCTCGGTATCAGGTGCTAAATATCGACACAATGGAGGTATTTCGACTTCGCAAGTATCCTCAGACCCTCTTTGACAGCCTTCTCTTGCCTGGGCGTTCTTTCAGCCGCCTCTTTTGCCGTATTGGCAAGATGTTGCCGACCGAGAAAGACCTTGGCGCGGTTGAGAGGGTGGAGGCCGGCGACGCAAAAGCCAGCCCCAATCTTGGCTTCAGACAAACCGTCAACCCAGTCAAGAGCGTAAGAGACCAAGCTTGTGGAACCGAGGTAGCTAGTGCCTCCAGGCATTGATGGTAAGAAGCTGACAGCAGAACAACGCTATCACAATATTTCGAGGAAAATCGGACCAGAAACCAGTTAGATAGCTTGGTCCTCACAATTCGATAATGCCACCCACAACTGTGAGAAACTTGGGGCTATCTTAAGTCAAGGCAAATCGAAACAGACAACTTGTCTTTCGTGGTTAGGGCGTGTGGTGGCCGGAACTGCATACACAAATCACTCTTGAGATGATCGCTGGGTCCGCCCGGAAATGTGGGACGCAAAGCGCACTCGATTCAACATCATATGTACTGAGCGTAGGCCGGATACCGCGGATGGAACGAGGAAGGCGTCACAGCACTGTCGGCCCGGCCCCACAGGTGGTATGCCTCAGGCCGCTAGGCTTAGTGCCCGCCACTTTAAAAGTTCAAATAATGATCTCATCGGCATGTGAGATGGTGGAAGGTGCTGAATCAGCAGCGAGAACTCGCCATCTAGATGAATCTGTTGGCTTCCAAACAGAGCTTCGGCGGATCGAGGACCTGGCAGACAAGTGTATAAACATGTTTGTTTTTAAAGTCTTGAAGTTTCCGATTGTAATACTTGTATTTTGAGCTTGGTTTTCGATTACACTCGCCATGACACCGTTGGGACTCCCATTAAGAATTGCTCGTCACATAACTCCCAGTTTGGCAGCGACATCGCGCAAGTCAGTATCAGCCGCCCCGCGTTCGGTCACGACGACTGCAAAAGAGCGCAGCGTTCCGTCTCATAGATGGCGGTTCTTCCACTCGTCAAGATCGCGGTACTCTGGTGCGTCAACTAACCCAGCCTTGGCGTTCCCTTGCCTCGACGCCATCGAGACACGCTCGGAAAGTCTTAGGGCCGCTGGTAGACCCTCGAGTGGCCCAGAGCCATCCTACACCTCAGGGGCTTCGCTTGCCTTCCAATGCACAAGGCCTCTACTTTTAGACTGGGATGGCGTGCTATCTGAGTTCACAATCGCTTATGAGACATGGGGTCACCTGAATAGCGACAAGTCCAATGCGATACTGTTGCACACGGGCCTCTCGGCCTCTTCTCATGCTCATTCTACGGACGCAAACACACCGCCTGGCTGATGGGAGAAGTTCATAGGTCCCGGGGCGCCGCTTGACACCAAAAAATACTTCGTTATCTGCACCAATGTTCTTGGCGGCTGCTATGGATCGACAGGGCCCAGCAGCATCGATCCCGGCAACGGTGAACGCTACGCGACACGCTTTCCAATCCTAAACATGGAGGATATGGTGCGCGCACAATTCAGACTACTGGAAAATTTGCAGATTTCTCGCTTGTACGCCAGCGTCGGCTCTAGTATGGGAGGCATGCAATCGCTGGCTGCGGGCTTACTGTTCCCCTCGCGTGTCGGCCGTGTCGCCTCTATCAGCGGATGCGTTCGCAGCCATCCATATACAGCATCGCTATGCGGCACACGCAGCGCCAGGTGCTCATGATGGACCCCAATTGGAACCGTGGCTTCTACTACGACGGCGTTCCGCCTCATACTGGTATGAAACTCGCCCGCGAGATCGCTACTGTCACCTACCCCTCAGGTCCGGAATGGGAACAACGCTTCGGCCGCCGGAGAGCTGACTCTAGCATGTCTCCAGCTCTATGTCCAGACGTTCTCATCGAAACATACCTTGACCACGCTGGTGAGAAGTGGTGCCTCAATTACGATGCGAATAGCCTGCTCTATGTAAGCAAAGCAATGGACTTGGTCGATCTTGGCTAAGGGAACCAAACGGCCAGCGCCAACCGACGCGCTCGGCACGTAAATGACCTTCGCTCCGGTGCCTGCCGTCCTGGTGACACTCGGTGCGGCCTCATGCTGCCAGATAAGCTGTATCAAGAGCAATCTGTGTCCGAAGCCGACGTCGCTGATGACACTGTCGTGACTCTTAGCGGAAGAACGCCAGACAAAGAGAAAAACGGAAAAGGTTCGCCCTTATCACCTGCTGACCTGACTAGAGGCCTCGCGCCGCTTCGTGACACGCCGACGTTTGTCATGGGCGTCGCCACCGATATACTCTTTCCCGCATGGCAGCAGCTCGAGGTAGCTGAGTCACTGCGTCTTGCTAGCAACCGCGACGTGACCTATATTGAGCTCAGCAAGGAACAGAGCTCATTTGGCCATGATACATTCTTACTTGATCTCGAAAATGTTGGAGGAAACCTCCGCAACTTTTTGGACCGATAACGTTACATAACCTGCAGGGCCTCTCGGCGAGACTACATCTACCATGTTTTCCCAATATCTTCTTTCGCTTGATTTTCGTGCATATTAAAAACTTGGAGCTTTGTTCCTAATGCAGTAATGCTGCTTTTCCAAGGGTAGGTAGGCTTTGATAGACAGGCCACAATGCATGGTCCAGGATGCGACCCAAGTGCTCGACTACAAGATGCACGTGGAACTTATTAGAAAACCAGTTGAAGCGGTTCAGCTCACTCGTCCGATAAAAGGACACCCTGGCAGCAGGACCAAACAGGCGAAGCCATCAGACCTGCCAACACCAAGTGTGATAGGCTGTTGTCTTTAAGAGCAGAACTGGGTAGAGAGGTCAACCTTCCTTGCGCGCCCGCACATGACTGAAAATGCGACCCTTGTTATCAATTACTGCCATATGGTCAGCAACAAGTCGGGGAAAATTGGCCAAAGCCGGAGGCAGGTCCATTCAGTGATGGAAGGGCCGACAACTGGACCAAAGAGGCGAAGCCAACGAGTTGGTAAAGCCATCGGGTCGGCCAAGGCATGCTTATACGAAAGACTCCTCTCCCCCGGAGACGAGATAACGTATTTCATTCTGTATTCGATCACAGTCGCCAGCTAGCTCCGGCCGTGCCTAGTGTTTCCTATCACTCCGAGCGTACCTATAGAGGAATTCTATTTCCCCAAAATCGGTTCGCATCTTTAGTTTCAAGCTTTACGACACCCATTATAGTCCTCTTTCTAGAACTTTCATTTTGGGTGACGCCTAGATTCTTAGCCTGCATAAATGTGGCATCATTTTCTCGTCAAGCGACGCCGTTTCTTCAAGAGGCATGAGCGCAGTCGTCACCTAGCCAAAAAGAGTCAAATGGTGTTTTGCATCGAAAGAAAAAACAGTCGCAACTTCAAAACTTACCATCTTTTCTGCAATTGGGATTAAAAAATGAGCCTCAGCATTTAAGCCCGGGACAGCAATTCCCCCCCGGCTACTAAATTAGTTCATCAAACATTTGCTTCCCCGAGTTATGTGCAACTTACTAAGATGCGGTTACATGGCATCTGCGAACGTTAGCTCATTTAAATTTGCCAAGTGAGAACAAAGTTCAACTCACCGTATGCGAACAGCACCATCGTCCATTGCAAACTCCTGAGGCTGCCGCTAATTTCAGGAGTGCGAATATTAAGATGGTACAGACCTTCATCTTATGTAGTCTTGATACAGAGCTTCGAAGAGGTTTCGAGTTCTAGTCCACTAAACAATGGCGAGAATGACACAAGACAGCACTTGACATCATACCAATCTAATAACTCTGGGAGATGCTCATAGTATTTATGCCTAGCTTTGCTTTCACGTTTTCCCCAGAACGCGATATCAATTGCGTCCCCTCTCTTCCCCTCTCAGAAAATGACTCAATTGAGATATTGTAACATTGAACCGGAGGAAGAAACGTTTTCATGATAGTATCTTAAAGCAGTACGTGTACCGAGGCGCTGGGTGTCTATTCGGGTTATAGGCTAGATGCGCCGCCTCTTTCAAACATTATAGCAACCGAGTAATTTGAAGCCTAGCATTTTGTTCCAGGCTGAAGATTAAACACATGGCATCGTTGATGAAACAACGTGACCACACTATGCAAGTGACAAGTATGATTGGTTTGAAAGGCCACAGTAACTAAGTCGTTTGACGGCCTGGACGTGAAAGCATGTCAAGAAAAGAGAAGAACTCACAAGTATAAAGTAGGAACAGAAATTTGAATGATGGCAATATTTATTATATGTGTTATACGTTCGCATGCAGGGTGGCAAACTGCTCAATCAATCCAACTGGACAACAAATTTTGCATGTGTTGTTAGTTTTTTCGGCAATCGCTACGCCGGCATGATGAATTGCTACCCAGGCATGACTTTTCATAGTCTCCAATTGGTTCATACTTTTTTGTTAGTTTAATTGGATTCTGCCACCAGCTCCTGCTGTACCTCGATTTTAGCTCAATAGTGATAATAAGACGTGGCCTGGCAAGATCTCCATCGTTTGAAGGCTGGCTGGATTGATTTAGCGCCAATTAGCTATGCCATCTTCATTAGGTATCGCTGGTGAGAATTGGTCGGTTTCAACGTAACTTCATGACTCCTGTTACCGCAAAAGTCGCCAAAACTGGGGAGTGGCGGAAATTGGCAGTTTGCTCAAAGTAAGGGGTCCATCTGCAGTGGCACCTACGAAAGCCATCCTCTCGAGATCCTTACTGACGAGGTCGACCACGGAGACGCTTCATCAAGTCCTCTAGACTAGCCAAGCCTGCCCCAAAATTAAGTAGTTAAAAGGCCAACAAGTTGCTGGCCTGTTGACTACATTTTATTATTGGAAACAACCAATTAGGCTATTAGACAGAGCAGTGTACCACCCCAGTATCAGACGCGCAGCTGTTCGGCTGCTATAAGAGATAAAATTGACTGCAGGAGGTACGTGCTAGTAAACGGAAACACGACCAGCTCGAGCTAATACCTTGTCCGCAAGCGAATAGAGAATTAGCTCGTTCCGGCTTGCAATCCAGATGCCGTTCTGGTGTGTGCCTTATACCTTGTGATACTGAGACTTATTTACGCCTTTCGTTTCACAGCCTTGGCACAGATGTATCCGTGGGTTAAATGAAACTTATGGGCTAGGAGACATGTCTGTGTAAGAGTCATGCCAGTGTAGCAATTGCCTTTATTTCATCAAACCATACGATAACTTGTAAGTCCTGAAATCACATTGCGTCAATTTATTGCATGGAGAGATAACACATTTACTTGATGTAGGTAAGTGAAACATTGACAAGACCTTGCCTTCCTGGGCACAGTTGAGTGCACGGTGAAAAGAAGAGTGAATAGAGAATATGACAAGAAGTGCGCAAATCTCATGTGCGGCAACTAGGCTTTCTGGCGGGACCATACATCGTGGCTAGGTCTTAAAGAGAAAGTAGCTCCTATGCCAAACTTGGCCTTTCGTCAAACATCTTCCTGGATCATTGACAACGCGTGACCATCGATAAATGGCTGCCACGCTTCATTCCTGACCTGAAATCGGAATGACTGTGCTGTACTTAGCGGTACTTGTCCCTCTTTGACCTTTACCTTTTTAATTACTGCCTGTATTGTGCTTAAATACAACATAAATTAGCGACATTGATAGTGTGGCTATGCATGAGTCACTATACGGCCCTCAGGAAATAAACCAAGCGGAACATGCGCAAAACCAGCCTGGAAAATATAGCAGGAAGTGAGTCCGCAGGGGGGAGAAATTAAATGAGGGAATCCATCGGACCTGACCGGGACGGTCATGCCTAAAGCAGATGGGAGAATTTTCCACCAGAGGACCTGTACGCCAATTCTCACTCGGTGACAAGATGAATCCTTAATATAGCAGTCGTTTGGGTGGCATGGCGACGCTTTGGTCTTATACCTATTAACTAGGGCTTAATTGAGCGAAAGATCCGGCAGTTTATAAAGCCACTCACGATGAAGAAAACGTATAATTTCCTTAAGTCTTTCTTCCGTGGCCTTACATGAGGAGAGGCGTTGTCTGGCAGGGCGACTTGGTCATCACACGGCACGCCTTTGTGATTGGCAAAGGGGGAGGGCAATCATACGCCGTGCTTGAACATATTAGAAGGGCTTGAACGGCAGCATCCAGCGCTTATTTCTTGAGCAAAAGGAGGCTGCCGCCACAGCCCTTCATGAAGAATTGCGTTATGCCGTCAGCCTTGTCAAAACTCCGCCGCTCTTCAGCTCTCTGCGTAAGTTTTGGTCAAGGTTCGCGGCCTTTGGCATACTAGTTATTGCCCGTAAGTTCGAGGTTCGGTGGATTGTTCATAACTTAAAAAAAGGGGTTGAGACATTGATGGAGCAGGTCGCAAAACTCTGGGGCAGGCTCCGACCAGGACTCTACCTGATTCACTTCCGAGATCGCTCACATTACATCGATTCCTAGTGAGAAAAGTGCGTCGAGTTATGCCTGAGGCCATGTTGGCGTCCATTATCCGTGTGGCACGACCAATCATTTCCTGGAGGGTAGCGATAAAAAAAGAATTGATTAACCCGTGTATAATTGTGTGTTGTTGATTTTGAGAGTAGCTGTTGGAACTGTTGTAAACTGCATCAGATGACGGTTCTTTCTTTGGGTACACATCAGTAGACATCGTCGGCGGTTACAGAAATAGCAGCAGTAACCGTCCTCGGTTGCTTCGCGGCAGAAGCATCTTCGCCGGCTTTCTCGTACTTCCTCCTCTCTCACTATGTGCGGACACTGGTCAAAGGCTAGAGTTGAAAGAAAGAGAACAGAGAGTGAGGCAGACTTCCAAACATACACAAGCCGCTTATAAATATCAGTTATCTGCGCTCCGAGAAGAAGCTTCAGTAAGCATAAGCATTAATTATAGGCCGTAATTATACAACCAAGGGAATCTATTAGACAACCAAGAAATATTAGTCAGACATGGCGCGCTCGTG
>KN173756.1:157489-182661 GCA_000758425.1 Nilaparvata lugens yeast-like symbiont | reverse complement strand
GCATATGGTCGTAATATTTATTTCACACAGTAATGGTGGGGCCAAATGACATTTTCTGGTCCGGATAGTTAAGTTCCCAACCTTCGTAAAGGGCGATAGACTTTTAGTTGGCTGCCGTGGCCCCATCACGCTTAGACCAACGGGTAATTTCCCGAGGCTACTTGGCCGTGTCTGCCTCAGGTATCCAAAGGTATCTTGGTCTTGGTCGTAGTCGGCGCTAAGCCCTATTTTGACCCAACCATAACAAATGCTGCGACAGGTCTAGAAACTCACAGGGCGAAAGACCATCCATTCATCGTCAGTCATCATCGCCACTGTTTCTATATCTTGCGCGTCGTATCTCCAACTCATCGCCTACATCAAAACTGCAGAAAACGCCCGAATGGTACGCTCATTGCTGTGATACTGTCATTTTCACCACAGGCACAGCCTACGAGGCTTGGAGCTTCCCCGAGTTACCATGGCAGCCATGAGGGGACCGCGCGTGCAGGTCGGCTCTGCCGCATGGATCGCAGACGAGCGTACTTTTGCGTTTCAAGTTGCCCGAACGGAAGCGGAAGAGTTCTCTTTCTCAGCACGAAATGAACTGGACTGGCTCAACGAGCACATGGCGGGGGTGTTCGACGAGAACGAAACGTACCATACTTCCTCCTGCACTCTCCCTTTCACATCGAGTGCCAGCTGTTGATTTGCGACAGGAATCTCGCCGATACCTTCAAGACGCCTGGGAAGCTGCGCGCAAAAACGCCCTGTACGCAGCGCAAGGATAATGCGCTGGCATCGCGAATTGTAAGTCGCTGCCGCAATTTTCTCGGACGACGAGCCCCTAACAAGCAGAAGCCATTGTCGAATGTTTTTGGAACGAAGGTCGACGGGTCGTCAAATGCAATTCCCCAGTTATTGCGTTTCCCAACTTCCACCTTACAAGCCAGCGCGACCGAAAACCTGATGAGCCCCATCAAGCTTTTTACTGAACGAAAAGACATGTCTCCATCGAAGACAAGAGCTTCAGTGACTGCAGCTCAAGACTCGGGATACTTCGGAAGTCAAGACGCCGCATCCCTAGAAAATGATACAAGGAAAGGATTTGATTATGTCAAGGAGTCGTCCGATCCATCCTCCCACTGCATGCAAGGAAAGACGCCGATAATAATTCGCTCGTCCCGCGCAGCCGCTGATAAATCTCCAAAGACAACGTCGCAAACTAGCCGAGAAGAACAATTGGCAGCTTCCGAGGAAGATTTTGTGACGAGAACACCAATTGATACATTCAAAGAGCATCCTGTTGACACCTGGCTCCGGCCGTCAGCTTCACACTCTGGCGATGTTGATCGTGTCTGCGACCTCGGGCAGAAATCCAACGACCACACTACACAGGGAGAGCAACCGTCGGACAATGCAAGATCGCCGTCTGATAATTCCAGCCCGATTAGACCAGTAGTTCGAAAAAGTAGTCTAAACTTTGCATCGCTGCCTGCCCGAGAACCGCTCACAGCAGGCAAGAGTATTGGAACGCGGGTTTCTAGAATAAGCCATCTAGATCACACCCGAATTAGCCATTATAATATCCAGGCCGGCAGCAAAAGCCTCGGCCAGGTCACAAAAGCCGATCACGAAGATTTCGGAGAAATCGCCGAAATGGAACTTGATCAGGACTCTGACATCCCTAGCACTGGCGAGCAAAACAGCGACACCTTTCAGCATGCTCAAGTTTATACGCAAAGGCTACAGAAACATATCAGTATGCTTGCAAACGTGCAGTCAACTAGCTCCAGCCAGCCCATAACGGACCGATCTGTGCAGACCTTCCCGCCACCCCAAAGTATCGATTCTCATTCCGTGTCTTCCAATACAAAACAGATGGTTCCCGCGAATTTAGACGCGTGTCCTAATGAAGGGGATGACAATGACTGGATTGAACCGCCCGCGACTGAGGCCAGATTTCTACTACCGAAAAGTCACACCACGGACATTATGGAACACATTCAAAAGCCAGAAGAGATAGATCATATTGACTCCAGAGCTTTCCAATATCCAGAAGGCAAAGTCACGAAAAAACAAGAACACGACCGTGCTACTGCTTTCCTGTCCACTTCGACGACGTCACAAATGACAGACCTAGATTCTCAAAGCGCGGCCTGTACTTATCCTATCCTGAGTACCGAGTCAGATATGGAAAGGCCAGGCACGCCGTTGAAGTTACTATCTCGAAGCGGTCGTGATAGCCCGCTCAAACACGTTAAAAACAAGTTATCATCCATTCTCAAGAGCTCCCGAAGTCTTTTGGCAAGTAGCGCTGCTGTCAGCGCTGAAGGAAAATCCTCACTGACATCACCGTCCGCGATACGCATGGGGATTTATAAGAGCAATTCATCAGAATTGGTTGTTTCAAAGCCGGGGGCGGCATCAGAGCCCGAACGGGCTGAAGGAAGTCCCTCACGTCCCATTGCTCGGCGTACCAGGGCTTCTGCTGAACGAGAAAAAGAAGAGAAACGGCGGGAGAAGGAGGTGAAGCTCTTGGAGGCACAAAACGAAAAGCTAACCAAGGCTCGTAAACAAGAGCGAGAAAATGCTCTTATCTACAGCAGAGAGCAGGAAAGGATTGCGGCCATGGAGAAGCAGCTTTCGACAAAGAAGGAAGAGTTTGTAAAGGATACACCGAAGCAGATTCGCACAAGTCCCCGCAAGTTTAATATGAACGAAAAGGAGCAGAAATTGGCATCTGACGATGTCGAGACACACAACGATATTTTTGACGCACCGTCAGTAGGTCCCCAATCTCTGAGGTCGAACCAGCCTGGTCGAAGCAAGGAAACCAGGCGGCCGAAGAAGCCAACCAACGAGACACGAGCCAAGGCTCAGAAAGCTCCAACAGTGATCAGAGTCAATACTAGTTCCCAGCACTCCCAGTACCATCTCTCTGGCAGACTTTCGGCAACTTCCCATGACCTTTCCGGGACGTCCAGCCTGAAACCACAGACTCACGTTGCGAGTCAGTCTAGCAAGACACCCTTTTACGCAAAGTTATCTACACAAAACACACAAAATTTGCGAGCCCCATCTTCTGCCAGCCGGCCCAAAGTCTTGAATCTGACAATAAAGAAAAAAGAGCTAGAAGATCGGGAGAGCCAGCGGCGACGTGAATTGAAATCCGACATGGAGCGGAATCGAACACCGGTCGAGGAGCAGCGTAAACAGGAGCTTTTGTCCCGTCAGGAGACAGTGCGGCTTAAACCGCACGATCATGACCACATCGCAAGTCAGTTGGACGTCAAGACGCCCGCTCAATGGAGCACTGCTGTCGGAAGAAAAAAGCAGACCAGGGCTCCACCCCCTGCTTTGCGATCGCAGCAGAAAATGCCACCGGGAACGGCTGTTTTCCTTCAAGAAAGATATTTATCCACTGCCTCTAACGCAAGGGGGGATGCGCAAACCAGTCGAACACACTCTCGGGTGACGTCCAATTTACATAATGCCCAAGACGAATCGACACGGTCGGTCAATGTAATTTTATCACAGCCGTTCAAGGCCGGCGTCAAACGGCCCATCGGTGCCGATCGGACTGACGAGAACGACAACAAACGCGCTCCGTCGCGGGGCGGTCTAGCATATCAGGCGAACGACGCGAAGAGGCGGCGGACGAGCGACACGTTGGACGATAAAAATGCCACGGACCATTTGCAGAATATAAACGGGGTTCCGGTGCGCCCGTCTGGTGACCTAAAGGTCAGTTACACACATACCGTGTTTACGCGCTTTCGCTGTGAAAGAGAAGATTAATTCGGCGGACAGGACATGTCGCACAAGACCGCGTATGGATACGCGAGTACTTCACACAGCGTTAGTCGGGACTTGTTCAAGGCGACCGTGACTACGCAACACAATAGTCAAAGTAAACCGGCTCATCCTTTAGACATGGCGCAGATTTCAAAGGGCGACATTTTGTTTGCGCAACCAGCAAACGCCGGCGAACTGTCTCATAGGACGGCTGCTCGACCTGAAGCGTACAATGGGGCCAAATCCGCCACCAAGTCAGGGGCAAGATCGTCGCCCCGCTTCCAGAATGGCGAATCTATCGAATTGCCTGAGATTGATACAGACGATGAAGACGAGGACGAAGACGAGTGCACCTGGGATTCATGTCGCTGCGTGGGCCGACTCTCCCGATCTCAGGAAGGCCCTCATGCGTCAAGAGACTATGGATCCGTCTCAGATCTTCGGCCCGCCGGCGCTTCTGAATATGGAAGAGGTCTTCAGCAAAAGCAAGGACCGATGGAACAAGTTTCGTGCCCGAACTTCTAGTGCAAACTGGAGTGGAGCCGATCGTTTGACAGAAGAGGACATTAGGAAAGACCTCGCTGCGCGCGATAAGCTACGACGAGAAGGAGGGTGGTCGTATGAGATGAGTAGGGAAATGATGTGACGTGGTGAACGGCGGAGGCAAGGGAGCCCCGGTCGAATCTCACGTCAACATTGTTAGCAACGGATCACAATGGGTTGAAGGTTTTGCTTTTCATGAACAACACAGAGTTGGCCGGGACGCTGGCTCGTAAGTTAGGTAGCCGATCAATGCGCCCGCCATGTCTTGTGTTACGATCCGACGCGCCTGGCGTGGAGTGAATGACGTGCCATACCCCGAGCATCTTGCTGCCGAAAAGTAGCATCACGACCGACCCGGCCAACAGCATAGGACGGCCATGACGTATGTAGCTCAGGAACATAAGATTCCTACCATAGGTGGTGGAAATTGACAGTCTGCTGGTCTGCGATAGCGGCGTCGTCGTCGGATATACCCCCCTTGGCCGTCCCAAGGTGCGCAGCACTAACGAGGCCCGGGAATTCTGGGGTCAGGAGACTCCATGAGCCGGAAACTGCATCGCACAGAGCCAAGGGAGAGGGAGGCACGACGTAAAATATGACAAAAAAAGGGAGAGAGGGAGGGGCTCCAGGACGCCAACATGGCTTTTTGAGCCCCTCAAGCGTAGTACCTACCGAGTCGTGGCCGAGGGCAGCATGAAGGTTGGCTGTCGGTAGACTGTATACTTAGTACTGGATTCAGTGATACGGGTATTTGGTGAACACGTTGATTCTATGATTCCTCAAGCATACCCAGAGGACCCCCTATCTGCCCATTATATATAGCTTGAGTAACACGTGCCCCAACGCATGACCCAACATTGGCCGTGTCTACTTTGTATATCTTTCTCAGCCTTGGTGTGCGATAAGCACAGCCTTGCCAAGATAAGCACGGCTGTTGGAGAAACACCTCTGGACAACTTCTGCCCTGATCGTCTCGGAAACGCAAGCTTCTCCCCGACATGACCCGGTGGCCTCTCCATCTCCTCCTACGTCCAACTCTCGTTCTCGCTTCGATCCCTCACTCGACCACGTTCTCTTGCGCTCGACGCGTGTCGACGATGTCGCCACAACCGCCCCAGCCAAACTTTTCGCCCGGCACCGACGCCGCCGCAGTCATGCCTGCCTTGACCTCTCTGCTCGCCACCAATCGTCTGTGGCAGCTGTCTTCCGATGGCCAGGCGCTGAAGCGAGCTTTCAGGTTCAAGACGTTTGCCAAGACCTGGGTAGCGCCTCATTCCTATCCCCAGTCCCTACTTGTCTGCTACCGTCGCTCATCTACTACATAGTAACGCGTACCCGCCCGAAAAGGACTTCATGACCACTATCGCCCTGCAATGCAAAATCAAAAATAATCACCCTGAATGGTCCAACGTATGATTTCCTTTGATTTTCTCTCGCCTCCTCTCTCTGTGGCGAGTCTCGCATGCCCCCTTGTTCCTTCGAGATCCTTATCTGATACCAACCGCGCGTTATCTCATCAGGTATACAACACCACGTTCGTTCGCTAGACGACGCATGACCCGCATGGCATATCCGCAAAGGACGTTGCGATGGCTGCCGTATGCGATACCATTGCCAAAGACCTCGGAGAGCTGGATTCCGGCCCAGCCAGCAGCCCGGTCAGGCAGCTTGTCGACAAATCAACAGCAGCTGCCGGGCCTGACTGTTGTTCTCCCAAGAGATAGTTTGACGACCTCACGTGTTGTCGCGGAGTGGCTAGGCGTCTCGCTCTAGTACAGAACGTGATGAAACCAGGCCATTAGTATCTATTATCCTATCCCATCACTCGTCATCTGTCTGTCATGATTTACCGCGATGGGAGACTTCGAGAAGACGCCTCGCAGTCCGAACGTCTCTTGAAAGAAGCATATTGTACGAGTCTCCCTTGCCAGCAACTTGATGTTTATATACAGTATCTCTGTGGATTCATGACTTCCTTCGAGCTTCCTAAACGCCAAGCGAAAGCCATGACCGCTTTCTGGGTAAGTACGCACAATGAACGCAAACAGCCCTTCCTCCTTACTTTGACGAAAGCAATGGCTTCGCACGTCTTGATTTCGTTTTCTGTCGCCTCTCTTCAAGACTTGTTTCTCACGGGTAAACACCCTGTCTTCCTGCGCCGACGCATTTCATCATTGCTGTTTCTTGGCATCTCGAATGGCCTTGAGCTTCTTCTCGCGTCGGCGCTTGTGGGCCTCGGGGCCAGCCTCGGTGTCCAAGAAGTAGTCCCACCAGCGGAAGCTGGAGGCATAATTACCAATGAACTTTTCGTGGTGCATGTCATGGTGGTCGGCGCCGGCCCACACAGGGAGAAAGTGACGCAAGCTCCAGGGGAAATCGTAGCCGCTGTGGGCATCGATAGCTTGAAAGAGTCGGAGGATGATCCAAGTGTACATGGTGATGAGGTGTAGGTCGCCGGTGACGCAGAGCATGAGAATGGGTGATCCGACAACGCCCATACCAAGTAGCATCGTTTCGATGGGCGACGCATACTCAGCGGCTAGGCCGAAGGGAGCCGAGTAGGTATGGTGCATCTTGTGAATGGCCTTGTACAGAGGGCCGTAGTGCAAGCAGCGGTGAAACCAGTAGTGCCAGGTGTCTTCCATCACGAACAGAATGGCAATCTGCAAGGCCATTTTCCAGAGCGGTGGAAAGGGTACACCGTAGTCCATGCCGAAGTAGGTAGCTATGGGATGAAAGAACCAGATCTGCGGCAGCTCGGCAGTGAAGTGGCTCACGAGGACGATAGCGGCACAGTTCCACTGCTCCTTGAGTGTAGGCATTTTCTGCGTCTGAATCTTGTACTTTTGAAAATAAGGAACTTTATCCATGAGAATAAACGGGAGGCAGCGGCCAAAGTAGACCATCTCGTGCATGATGAAACTCATGAGGCCGGTGGCGAGAGTGTCGTTCTGCATGAACAGATACCAAGCCTGCAAAAAAAAATCTCATCAGCTTTCCAAACAAAGCAATCATCAATCGATCAGAGCGAAGAGAAGGAGGGGCATACGGCCCACAGTCGCTCGGCCACATTGAGATGGACGTTATTTTTGGTTACATCTTCTAGGACGGTGAAGTAGTCGAAGGTTTGGTTACCCAGCTCTTTCGCGATCGCATTGCTGTCAAACCTGCTGTTAGACGAAAGCTCATACACCGAGGGGGCGAGGGCAGGATGTGTGGTGGCAAACACTCACACCACGTCCATACTGTCGGATAAGGGGACAAGAAAGCCGGGCACTTCTGCCAAGGGGAGGCTTGCTTTGCTTGAGAGCGGGAGGCTACCCGCACGACAGCCAAGTCGGAGGCAGCGGTGGCCAGAAAACAGAGAATGTCAATATTGGCACGACGAGTTCTGCTGATGTAAGCATAAGGCAGAAGGGAGATATGGATTTTTCTATGAAGACGCGCCGAGTTTTAGGTAGACGGACGGTTGGCTGTTTTTTTCCGCGCCTGGTCCAAAAGTCAGGAGATATGCAAGGCCTCAGTTCCGGAGTCCCTGCAGGGGCCTCAATTATTATTAGTTGGAGGCTGTGGCCGGACTCCTGATGAGGCGGTGGACGAGTGGCGCAGCCCACGGCAGATGGATATAAATGCATAGCACGACCTGTGGCGTCGCATTGACAGACGTACCGTCGCGCCCTGTCCCACTTGGCTATCACACGGGTCCTGAATTGGGCATGGGGATGGTTCCCCTTCATTAGTAATGACGACGACTCCATCCTTCCGCCGTCCTGTGTGCGACTCAAAAGGTGTCCAGACCAACCTAAGTAAGTTGTGAGCCTGGCGTAGGAGGAGGACATACAGGAAATCATTCGCTCATTACTTTGGTATATACGCTGCCACCGCCTGGGATAGTCAACGTCGATGGCAAGATACAGAGACATGGGAGAGGCAATGAACACGGTTTCGATAACGGCCACATCGTCGACGGAAGTAGCAGTACTTTTCCGCTTTTCTTCGCCATGGGCTCTGAAGAGGAAGCAGCTCCTCCTGGGCACATTTGTGCACAGCAAGACGCGTGAGCATCTCGAAATCATCCTCGATACGGCGGTTGCCGTCGACCAGCGCGGTATCATCGTCGGCATGCAGCAGGGCTGCGGAAGCGTGGCGGTGGCGCGAGAGAAGCTTCTGGGCGAGCTTGATTGGCGAAGCGATGATTTTGACGAGTACGTCAGCGGACCCGGTCAGTTTTTCTTCCCTGGCTTCATCGGTGAGCGAAAGAGAAAGCAGGCTTCTTGTTCATGCGCGTGGGCTGATATGTGGCTCACCCGTATCTGAGACACGCACGTCCACGCGCCGCAATACCCCAACGTCGGCGTCTTCGGTGAATCGACGCTGCTCGACTGGCTGCAGAAATATACGTTTCCACTCGAAGCCAGCCTTGCCGACCTGGTCAAGGCGCGACGCGTCTACACGGCCTGCGTGCGGCGTCAGCTGGCGCATGGCACGACAACGGCCGCCTTCTTCGCAACCATCGACGTAGCGGCGACGAACCTGCTGGCCGACTTGTGCCTTGAGCTGGGTCAGCGCGCCTTTGTCGGGCGCGTCTGCATGGATCGGCAGAGCTTTTGCCCGGACTACTACCGCGATGAGTCGGCCGGTGAGGCGGTGCGGGCGACGCTCGAGACAGTTCGGCACATCCGCCGGGTCGATGGCAGGCGCGGCATCGTGGCGCCCATCCTAACGCCACGCTTCGCCCCCTCGTGCTCGAGCGAAGCTATGCGCGGACTGGCGGCGCTACAGCGCGAGCACGACCTCGCGGTGCAGACGCACGTGTCGGAGCAGCTCGACGAGGTGGCGCTGGTAGCTAAACTGTTCCCGGAAGCCGGATCGTATGCGGCCGTGTACGACAGTCACGGGCTGCTAACAGCCCGCACCGTGCTCGCCCATGCCGTGCACATAACGGAGGGTGAGGCGGCGCTGGTGGCGGCGCGGCGCGCCAAGGTCGCACACTGCCCGTCCAGCAACGGCTGCCTGTCGAGCGGGCACGCGCGCATCCGCTGTCTGTGGGATCACGGCATCGACGTGGGCCTGGGGACCGATATGAGCGGCGGCTATAGCCCGTCGGTGCTGGAGGCAGCGCGCCAGGCCGCCGTCAACAGCCGACAGGTGGCGGCGAGCCTGGCCAACGGGCCCGAGCGCGAGCGCACCAAGCTGACCGTTGACGAGGTGCTGTATCTGGCGACGCGTGGCGGCGCCGAAGTGCTAGGCATAGCCGACACCATCGGCAGCTTCGCCGTCGGCATGCAATGGGACGCGCAGCTAATCGGGCTCGGCTTTGTCGATGCCGACGGCGGCGCGGAACCGGATGCGGGCAACGTCGATCTCTTCGGCTGGGAGGGCTGGCACGACATGGTGGCCAAGTGGTTGTACAGTGGCGACGACCGCAACACGAAGAAGGTCTGGGTCCGGGGCCGGCTGGTCCACACGCGGCGGTCCCAGTAGCCCGGGCCGCTATTGGCAATTGTGGTGAGACTGGTGATGGGCTAGCTGTGCGCTCCCTGGGACGCAAGGGCGCCAACGACCTGATGACTGATGCCTGATGCTTGATGCCCGATGCCCGCCACTCGTCTTCGCCCGTCTCGCAGGTGGCGGCATGAAGCCTCAGAACCCAGCCCAGGTCGAGCCATCACGCCGTCGCTTCAGTGCCCGTACAAGGCTATCAATTACAAAGGGGCAAAAGGTAAGCTAGCATGTTCATCTCAACATTGGGTAGGTAAGCCAGAGTAGGTGAGAAAACGAAAACATTGTCACTTCTCGCGTAGCAAGCGGCCTGTTGTGACTCACTTGGTGCATGGCTACGGACTGCATTCCCCTTGCGGACGTATATTTTGTGCCGTTAGGGAAATCACCCATGCTGATGAGAAGCAGGCTTCGCCAACAAACGCAATCAATTTGTGTTTTACATGATGTATTGAAGTCACCGAGGTCCTTGGCCCTTGTCGACGTCTCCTGCCTTGGGCTGGTCCACCAAGTTATCCGCTATGGTCTCGGCCGCCGCCTTCCTCAATACTTCGTCGTGTTCGGTCTTGGCATGCTCTTTGGGCTTATCCTTGGCTTCCTTCTCGTCTTCAGTCTCCTAAGCTGAACGGGTCGTTATCCGTCATCGGACTTGGTTCGACGTTGGAGAGAGGCTGCCATTTGCTCGTCTTGGCTCCCGCCATCGAGCCCGCGTCCTTGGGCTTGACCTTGGGGGACGCGTCATACATGTTGATCTCTTCTGCCTTCTCCTTGAACCCTACGTGTCGCCCGTCGCTGGGTCTTGGGGAAGTCGACGATTGGAGGTTTGATGCCAGCAAGGTCATCGCTGAGCACCAGGGGATCCGCATCGTATCGGTGGTAGTCGCCGCTTCGTCGACTTGGCTCTCCCTGGCGGTGAGGAGTCTGTCCCGGTCTTGATGCGACTTCATCAGATTCGTCAAAGTTATCTTCAATCTTCTTCCTCAAATTCGTGATCCATCCATTCACTTTAGTCTGCGTCTCTATAAAGCCCTTGCGCAGATTCTCGCGAATTATAGGGAGGTCATCGTCGATAAAGTTGTGCTCGCGCTCATCATCTTCCCAGGCCTGAGCCTGCCGTGTGCGGCGACTGCGGTTGGTTGTCCGAGCTTCGTAGGCGCCCACGTTGTCGTAGTTTTCGGCGAGTTTCCGCGCGTAGAGCTCGTCGGCCTCGACCTGTGTCAG
This sequence comes from Nilaparvata lugens yeast-like symbiont, assembly GCA_000758425.1. Classification (NCBI taxonomy): domain Eukaryota; kingdom Fungi; phylum Ascomycota; species Nilaparvata lugens yeast-like symbiont. Next base: position 171,618 of record KN173756.1, on the reverse strand, counting down.
TCCGCTCTGTCCCTTGGGTCTTGGAGGCTGTGGTGGCGGCACATCCTCGGGCTCGTTCTTCGTCGCTTCGGGGTCGGTCATTTCTGTCAGGTGATTGGCGTCGTCAGAAGGTAACACAGAATTTTGAGGGCAGTCGGCGGTATCTCTCGAATTACGTACCTAGCAGCGCATTGAAAGCTGGTTCTACATGTCCTCCGCTGGCCCTTATGACGGCCCTGACGACGGCATCTTCGACACTTGGAAAGGCTTCCTTAAGGATGAGGACGTTTTTCTGCGTCTCTCTGAGCGGGCGGGGAGGCTTGAGGGGAGGATTGTTGGAACCAGGAGACGACGTTGCCACCACAGTTCCGTCTGTGGCGACGACGCCTGTTTCCTGGACCTCGTCATCATCCATCTCGAGTGGTCGAGCTGTAGTGGGCGATTCAGCGCCTGCGTCAGCCGTTGCACGTTTTTTTTTGAGAGTCTTAGAGTTGCAGCGGAATAATGCTCGAGGGTAAGGTGGCGACAGTAGCATCAGCAATGTTCAAGCACGTACTGATTCGGCCGGCGCGGCCATGATCCAAACGGAGCCTGGGGAGGTCGGTCTCTATTTCTCTTGGCGTAAGGTATATGATACTCTGTGGATTTTTGTGTTTCAAAAATGAAGGTCAAAGCCATGCAGTCGAGTTCAGCCACTCGCCATAGAACGACATGAACCGCGCTTCAGCTCCAGGGTAGCCTCTGAGTACCAGACTCGGAATGGGCCGACATCGCGACTTCTTACGCCTAGTGCTAAGCGAACAGCGAGTGCAAAGAGAGCACAAAAGATCATACGATAGGGCCATAAGAGCCTCGCTTGCTCCTAAACTCTCATCGTCTGTCCACTGCGGTGCTTCCATGCCTCCATCCTATCGGCCAAACCCCTGATGTCTAGCATGGCCGACCTCGACCTCAACTCGGTTTTTATACCAGCGCTGCATAAGCCCTCGGCCCTACTGCCTATCTCCAAGCACCGAGAGAGCCTGCTGTATGTCATCGAGACATCTCCCGTCACAATTGTCATGGGCCAGACAGGCTCTGGAAAGACGACGCAGATCCCCCAATTCCTCGAACGCGCAGGCTGGTGTGCCGACGGCAAGCTTATCGCCGTCACCCAGGTCAGCCTCTACATCATCCATAGAGCCGACGGGAGATACTGATCCACGCGAGATCCAGCCTCGGCGCGTCGCCGCCACTACGATAGCTCTCCGCGTTGCCGAAGAAGCTGGCTGTGAGATCGGCAGGGAAGTCGGCTACTCGATACGCTTCGAGGATGTCACGTCGTCGGTGACGCGCATCAAGTTCCTCACCGACGGCCTTCTGATCCGAGAGGCGCTTGTCGACCCGCTACTAAACCGGTACTCTGTCATCATGGTCGATGAGGCTCACGAGCGCTCTACGAGCACCGACATCCTGCTCGGTCTGCTCAAGAAGATCCGCAAGAAGCGCCCCGAGCTTCGCATTATCATTAGCAGCGCCACGCTCCAGGCCCGAGAGTTCCAGACATTCTTCTCGCAAAAAAGCGAAGGAAAAACCTTAACCGATAACCCAGGAGCTTCCATCATCAGCCTTGAGGGAAGAACATATCCTGTCGACGTTCTGTACCTGGAGTCTCCAACTGAAGATTACGTTGACAAAGCTGTTGACACCGTCTTTGACATAAATGCGCGTGAAGGCGACGGGCATGTCTTGGTATTTCTAACGGGTCGCGAGGAGATCGACTATGCTATTCAGACCGTCTCGGAAAGACTAGCTCAAGCCGGCAACCAGCACACTGCCATGCGGCCACTGGCGCTCTACGCAGGTCTGTCGACTGAACAACAGATGCACGTCTTCGACTCGCCTCCGGAGAACACACGGAAAGTCGTCTTCTCGACCAACATAGCAGAGGCATCTGTCACCATCGACGGCATTACACATGTGATTGACTGTGGCTTCGTGAAGGTTCGCGCCTACAATCCGGATACGGGCATCGAGTCGCTCACGGCCACGCCGGTATCCAAAGCAGCCGCGGCGCAGCGCGCAGGCCGAGCCGGCCGAACCAGGCCGGGAAAGTGCTTTCGCCTCTACACAGAGCAGGCCTACAAGTCGCTCCCTGAAGCTAACGTGCCGGAGCTGCAGAGGTCGAACCTCGCGTCGGTCGTGCTGCAGCTAAAAGCTCTAGGCATTGACAACGTGGGACGGTTTGACTTCATGTCGCCGCCGGCATCTGAGCTCATGGCGAATGCGCTCGAGCTCCTCTACGCCCTGGGTGCCGTGGACGAGTATGCAAAGCTAACACAGCCCCTCGGGATTCGCATGGCGGAGCTCGCGATCGAACCCATGATGGCAAAAACATTACTGTCAGCATTGTCATTTGACTGCCTTGGCGAGATACTCACCATAGCCGCCATGACGAGCCTGGGAGGCAGTGTATGGTTTCACCACGAAGGTGAGCAGAAGAGGATGAAGAGTTCACGGCGCAAGTTTGCCGCCGAAGAAGGCGATCACTTGACCCTCCTCAACGTCTACTCGGCTTTTATATCTAGAGGCAAGAAGGATGCCCGCTTCTGCCACGAGCATAGCCTCAACTACAAGGCTCTGACGCGAGCGGACAGCATCCGTGCCCAGCTGAAACGCTATCTGGAGCGCTATAAAATCACCGTCGACGAGTACACCGCAGCGCAGCCCGGCAGCGAAGCCTCCAGGAAAGCAGAGCAGATTCGACGCTGCTTGACGGCGGGATATTTTGCCCACGCCGCTCAGATGCAACCAGATGGGTCGTTTCGCACCGTCGGAGGTGGCACGGTGCTGTACGTGCACCCGAGTTCACTACTTTTTAACCGCAAGGCCGATTGGGTCGTCTTCCACGAGGTCTTGGAGACTGGAGACAAGACTTATATTCGGGACCTGACCAAGATTGACAAGACGTGGCTTCTGGAATATGCGCCTCAGTTTTACAAGCTGGCCAGCACAGGAGGATAGGGATATGTGCCCAGTTGGAAACCAGTGATCGTCGCGATGATCTTACAGTCGAGATGTCGCCTCGGGTCCGGTCCTTGCCCAATTACTCAACTCCCCTTTGAACCTCCATCTCCGGTCCCAGCCGAAGACGCCCCTGACGATCTTCGGGGACATTTCTTCTTTTTCCCACTCCTCGAATAAGTGCTTAGATGTTTCTATTTATAGGTTCAGGTAACTGATAGCTGACTAGATCCCGAACGTATTTGAAGCTACCAGACCTTGGCCACCAGCCAGTAGCTCAACTAAACTATCAGTAGTCAAGCAATTGTCATTTGATTGGCCATCAAATCGGACGACCCAGTCAAGAGACGCCCGCCCGCCCACATTATGGGCCTTGTTTCTTCATTTACTGGATGCGATCTCGTCTCGCTGTGGCAAACGAACCCTCTCTGCCTTCTATTCCTTTAATCTCCCCCGAAGGTACATATCAAGGCTATAGCTACATAATCATCACTGTTTTGATGTCATCGTCATATCCGAGCAACGGAGAGCTTAGTTATCCCGAATTGCACGTCTAGCGGTTTTAACCAGACTTGCCCCACCGATTGAATATCTCAGAGAAGGCTGAAAGCATCTTTTGGAGAATGTTCCTCAGGGATTTCGAAGCAGCTATGACCATATTAACCAGCGCTGACTTCAATTCAAGGAAATCAAGATTGGGAGTTTAAATCTTGATTACTTGAAATGAACCGTCGGAAAGCATACTCCACTCCAATCCACTTAATTTAATACACATGATATCGTAAGGTCAAATTAGAATGATTATCATCACACTTTCTCTATCCTTACACGCGGACTGGACGAGGAATACATGTGGGCCGACTTTTCGCCACCTAGGATTGATGTAACTACCGAAAACCTTTACAGCTAGGAGCCGTTGAGCTTGGTTAAATGTTGCACATATGCCCAGACCAGAGCGTCAATCTGGCTTCCTGCAACCGGCATTTCAATCGACAAGTTTTGGGGGCAGCGTCGCTTCCATCGTTTTATTTCTCGGGACACGAATCCACAAACTCTGACGGAAAAGAGCAAATGGTCGTCATAAAGTTTGTGATGATTCGGCCCGCTCATTGAAGTAAATCAACTACTGACTTTCTGAAGCAGTGCACACATTTGAAGAAGAAACAACTGAACCATCACATCCGCCCGAGACATGCGGCTCTCCCTCGCGTTTCCGACAAGGAGGGACCTCGCAGGCTCTAAAGCAGGGCGGTGCGGCCAATGCTCGTCTGAGCCTGAGCCTGTCTCTTTCTCTTTTGCCAGCGAACTCCTTGCCTATGCTTGAGAAAGAGAGGTAGATTGAGTGAGTAATCTTAGAGGAATGCAGGCCCTGTAGCTGTGTGTTTCGCATGTATGCCAGCCGATGGGATGGTGCACTGACAAGAGAGCATGCGAGCCAAAGAAAGCTGGCATACGATTACAAAAAAATTGCATTTCATTGTATGGGATCAGCTGATGATAAGCGAACAAGCGGTAATTTAAAGTAGAACACTTTGGCGAGGTCCGGTTATCACGCAGCTCTTGTCGTCACTCGAGCCTCGCTTGTCTACAGGAGAACTTTGACGTGCGATGAAGATAGTGACCTTGACGAGTGGCCAACGAGATCCACCTCCCGTCAGGCCGAAGTCGGCTTTCAGTATCAGCAAGCAATCTGAACATCATGCGCACGTACTTGACCCCTGATTTGCACATCGACGAATATGAGCCATGCACACGGTGTTGACCAATCTCGAGCAATTGACGGAAGATTGATCATGACACCCATGCAGAGAAGCTCCGAAGAGTCGCCATCAGAGAAGCTCGTGGACACGAAGTGACATCTTATTGGGCCTAGGGCAGACATGGGGAACGTCTCAGAGTTCCAATCGCGTCCAACTTATTTTCTTCCAAGATATGTCAAATAATACAAGGTACGACGGCGCGTATAGACAGGTAAGGTATGTCTGCCGGAACATATAGAGTATGTGCCGATGAAAGCTCTCCATAGCTTTCCAGTATGAAACTGGGCACTTGGCAGGATAAGATATGCCTAGAGCGCGGTCTGCTTTCACGATCGTTCACCTGCTGGTGCACCACGCTTCACTGTGTGCGGGCAAGGGAAGGAGATGGGATTATGTTCCATGAAAGGGCGGAGCGAACTCGCGGGAGAACCGGCGAAATTGCGAAAGGTGAGAAGCATGGCGCAGCGACATGCCAGTGATGGAGTCTGTTAAGGGTTAGCCAGTGGTGCGTCCGGCGACGGCAACGATGACGCCAATGACGACGCAGCATCGCACGACGCGAAGGATGGTAATTGGAGGCATCGTCAGCAGGCAAAAGCAGAATGAAAAAACAAAGAAACGAAACAGGGACCCTGTGAGCCAGAAGCTTATACTGTGAATTCTGGTAAAAGCATACAGGGGTGCGAAAAGTCACGAGGCATGATGAAGAGGTTGCAAGTGCGTTTGGTACCGACTTAAGATGACAGGATGCATCCCCGCGGCCGTTGTATTTGAGTGGACGAGGGATGGGATATTATCGGTTAGGGAAGGATAGGTGAGACATGACTGCGGTCACTGACGGATATGCCGGGCTTCCGCACACACAGAGGTATTAATAAAGTAAGATGGTAGTCATTAAGCAGCTAAGACGGACTGATGATGTGCTTGGGAAGAGCGCGGAAGGTTGAAAGGGGGGCACAAGTTTCCTGATAGCAGGCATGGACGGACGCGATGACATGCGGGCGCCCATACGCGAGATATGCGCGAACAGCTCGAGACGAGTAGTAATGACGACCGGGAATGTAAGCTCGCGACGGAGGAGGCAGAAGCAGCTCGACCGGGCGACAGAAGAGGCGATGGATATACGATGAAGAGTCTCGTCATACCTCGGCGAACCATGATGCGAGGCTGCGGCAAGGCTGAGTAGGCTGGCACACCATGCACGGGAGGGTGGCGAGGGATGAGCCGTGCACGGCCAGGTCTTGTACAAGCGCTGATCCGCGCATTTCTCATCTGTCCAGCTCTGTTCTCTGAGCTAGGCCCTGGCGCGGCTCCGGCTATGCCCTCCCTTGCAGGCATCAGAGCTGAGTTTTGACTGCTACCGGGCCCGTTGGCGCGAGGCTTGCGTAGGTGAGCGTTCGGCTTCTGCGCGCCGCCGCCGACGAGCCGGTCCGGGCATCATCTCGGCTGTCGGCGCGGATGATGGAGCGGCAAATTCTTGTCCATGGTTTCGAATTGTTTATGCCCGGCCATCCCGTCTCCCAGTTTTAATGTGCTGGTGGAGAGGCGGTGGTGGTGGATTTATTTACGTCGTGCAGCACGTGCCTATGCACGTGCTCCATCCCGATCGGGCAAACGACGCGGGAGCACGCGCTAATCGCGTCTCCCGGTTCAGTCGGCTATCTCACAAGCCAGCAGGTTGTCGAAAGGGGTTCGGGGCCCGTCAGTCAATTCAGGCCGACCCTGTCCGCAGCACCATCAATCATGGGTACGCGTATGTTTAGGACTTCCTCCGCTCCCTCTTCGTCAGGTTCCCAACTGGAATTCTCCTCCACTCCCTCTGAAGCCTGGGTTGGCCCTCTCCCCAGGTCCGGCGCCTCCGACGCCCGCAAGCCGTTATACGAAGGATCGTGAAAAGCCAGGAAAAATCCCCGCGGGAGAAAACCTGGCAAGGTTGGGTTCATGAGTAATACCTTTCGGCGCAATCGGACCGGTGAGGTGTTGCATCGGCGGCGACGAGGTTTGGCGGTAAGTCGCTCAATCGTGGCGAATGCACGAGTTGAGCATGTTCGGGCGACGGGGAACCCTCCCAGGAATCCCGTCGCGGAAGCCGTGTGGTGTGTTAGTCGTGCTCGGGGGAAGAGAGTGGTGCTGGTGGTGTTAAGGTCGAGGGCCAGTTGGCTTCGCGGAGTTGTGGAGTGTTTAGTGTATAATGGTGCACAGAATACTGGAACTACTGAAATCTAACAGCAGCGAGAAGCTGAAAATTTTTTCGGGAGGGTTGGCTGGTGGAGAGGCGGGTACGTATCCAGCAGTGGCGGGCGGAGGCTGGCGCTAATCATCTCGTGATGGCCGCGCGCGGCAGGCCACCAGGCCGTATCCGGTCTAGCCTCAGGGGGCCTAGTGGCTCGATTAGCAAGAGGGGTCATGGCAGGCACACGGCGATACAGCGGTCCGCACTCTTGGTGGGCAATCTCCGTGGCTGATGACATATATGCTCGAGGCCCGTCATCCGTCATCTTGCGCATATGCCGCCGGCCGTGCCGGCAGAGCAAGCGAGCCATGGCAGAGACCCAAGGACGCCGGCCGGCCAAAATACAGCAGCCATCCATCGCAGACTCGCTGGCCGGCCGCGTCGTACCTTCAGAAGAGCCGCCGACTGCTTTGCATGGCCGGAGTGAGGGGACGGGAGGGGAGCAAGCCAATACGAACGAGCCCGACGCAGCGCCTGCCCGCGCGGCTCTGGACCTGCCCGTCTTCTGTATTGTCGAGAGTCAACACAGGCGCCATGAACGCGCTATTTGCACTGAGCCGTGGGACTAGGAATCCGATGGTTTCGCACAAAGATAGGACTTATGAGACCTTGTGTCAGTCAGCCATTCCCCTGCTGTGTGCGGCGCCGCTGGCACCATTGACGCTGTTATTGATGGCGGACCTGTTCAACCAATCAAATCAGTCCGTTTCCCCTTCATTTGGAGCCCCCCGGGCCCTGGCCAGCAGCGGACTGTGCTGCGGCCTCGAGAGGCCCCTGCTGATCGCTGTTGGCTGGCAGCGGGCCTGGCCGAGCCACTGTTTCGCTTGAGGCGGTGATGAAAGGCTCCCTGCTGCCGGTTGAGCCTGCCAACTAACCGCTCGATAGGGCTCGCACACGCGCATGGATGATGAACCTCGACCGTACGTTCTTCCATGTCGCCCGTCTGCGTCCCACCCGAGGGGCTCGTATAGCACCACCAATATCACCACACGCGCAGTACATGCGTCGCAGCACAGGCCAGAGACAAGCTTTTGCCCGTTATGCGCGTCCCCCTTGACCGTTCGTTCTCTGCCTACCGGCCGCACTATTCCGTCCGTGGAAGAAGAAATAGTGTCTGAAGCCATCGTGCACTAAAGGGACGTCGTCTGTGCGGCAGCCGTGTCGTCCTGTCAGGATAGGAGGCGCGGCGACGGACAAGCGGTACCGCTACTTGTGCAAGGCACGGCCTGGATGCGCCGCCTCGTCCAGTACAATCTATATACTAGACGCCTTGTACGCTCGTGCCGTGGTGCTGCCGCACTACGCGGCCCGCCCCGGGCCCGGACTGTTTCCCCTGGTCTCTTCATTGTACCTTAAGATACTGTCCGCTGCTTCGGCCCCACGCAATCTCGCCCGTGGTCGCGGTAGCCAAGGTATTCGTACAAGGGGCTGGCCTACCTTCCTTCCTCCTCCTCCTCCCCCCACCTTTGTTCGTCGTCCTCCCTCTCTAACCTTCCGTCTCCCAACCGACATCCTCGCGCCAAGTCGCCGACCTTGAGGCTCGTCATTCCTTTGCTTTTCGAGCTCTTCAGCTCGCCGTCGCTCGTTTTCCCTTCCTTTCTCTGACGCCCGTTTACAATCGAGCTCTTCGTTTAGACGCTCTCGACGCGCCTTTCGCTTCTGCTTGCTTTCGGCCTCTGTACACCACCTCCACACCTTCCCCTACGAATTAAGTGTCGGCAGCATCCTTGATCCGACCCTAACGCCGTGCCCGGCCTCGCAACAGCCTGACCGCCGAGACAACAGCCGATGCTGGTCATGACGGACCATGATTATTCTTGTCGCTCTTTGATATCTGAATATTGCCAATCTTGGGATTGCTGAGCTTCATCGAAGGGAGCGGGAATATGGGCCTCATCTATGCGCGTCAACATAGCCGCTTCATGGTCTATGACAATGGCTACAACGTGGGTGCCCGTATGCAGCTACGCCAGCGCGTCAGGCCTGAGGTCATGGCCCCGGCTCGCGCCCTCGGAGCCTTGTTGAAGCGCGGCGACTGCAACAGCCCGTCATGCGAAAAGGGCATCAACACCAATGTTACCAATATTGCCATAATCCTGGGCGTAGTGTACGTCAAGTTGAGCTGACCCAGCCTCCAGTCCGCTTCTCTGACAGATAGTGTCACAGAATTCCCATCTTTGTCGGTATAATCGTCCTCATCTTCTTGCATCGTCGAAATCTCCGCCGCCTCAAGATGGAGGATGCCAAGGACCCCAACACCGGCTTGGATTTCGGACTCGAAGATACGCCACTCAAGGACAACAAGCGCAGGAGCCTGATGTTTCGGGGCGGGGAAAAGACGGGCCACAAGACGGGACAGCTGTCAATGGACATTAATCTGTCCTCGCCGTACCTGCTGCTTCCTGGAATCCAGCAGTCTCAGGATTCAATACACTCTCTCGCTCGTACTTTCCCCAACGAACAAGATCCTTACAGGACCATCAAAGACTATGCTCACAGCGAAGCCGGGTCCGTCTTGTCATTCAACCACTCCAAGGACCCGTCGCTTTATGGTGCAAGCAAGCGTGCCTCTGTCATCACCAGCAAGTCTAAGGACGCATCGGTGCATGCGAGGCCCCGGAACAACTCGATGCCCAGATCTCCCGTCTCTCCCGCAAGCCATACTAATCTCTTTGCCACTCCGACTGCCACTGAAGCGACCCATCGGATGCTTGATGGCCCGCTTTGCAAGAGCCGATTCGTCCGGTGCAACCGATCGTGCCAGATATTGGCGACGTTGCCTGCCCAGATCATGGCATTGCTGGTTCGTCTGCAATGTCGAGTGATCCGTCAACAGTACTGGCTTTGTCTCCCGACTTTCTCAGGCCCTGCGGCTCCCCTAGCTCGCGATCTGAGCCCTTTAACGAAATCATGGATGCTAGCATCGGCATTGCACACATGGGCGATCAAGACTTACACTTTGACTCTCGAATCGACGCGGCGACTGCTGACATGGTAACAGACACGGCTGTTCCCAGAGCGCTGTCGCCCGGGGGCCGCCCTATCGAGCCCCACGTGCTGGACACGCCTGGACTGGCCAGTTCATATGAAGCCTACTCCAAGCAAGGAGACACGGATGAAAGCAGGACAACGAAGCCGGCCGACGCCCGTGGAATGGAGCGCCAGCGTGGACGGGGGATGGAACGTCATCCGAGAAATGAGGCCCACGAGCGGCAACAAGGGCTTGAAGTGCCGAAACAAACGATGAAAAGGCTCTCCATCGGCGCCAGACCGCTGCCTCCGCATGAGGTGACGGAGTCTGAGGATCCAGAGTACCGAGCGAACCGCATCCGATCGTTTTACCGGGAATACTTCGACGACTCCAAAGAAGCCCCTCCACCGATGCCAAACCATCAAGGCAGACCTCATTTTGAAGAGGTCGAGGAGAACTTTCTCGGCGACGCGGCCTACTACGACGTAAAGACGAATGCTTTTGTGATGCCGTACGCACAGCCGTTCACTCGGCGGGCGATGACGCCGCCACCGGCCAACCGTTTCCGAGGCGGGTCCGTGGTCGGAGCCGGCGGCCGTGGCCCACGCGGACCCGGGTCGACAGGCGGCATGGGCCGTCGCCCTCGAGCTGGATCTGGCTTTACCCCTCGTCCGGGCTCATCTGCTTCAACCCGGACGCACGGTGCGCTCAAGAAGCGTCTCCCGCCCCCGTCGGTCCTCAATACATTGCCGACGCCTTCGAAGCTAAGGGATGACTCGTTTGCCCTCATGAACGCCATCGACTTTGCGCCACCTGATTCGTATGAGGAACGAGCAGCCGGACGGAGCCAAAGCCCGCTCGGAGAGCGACGCCCATACCAGCCCAAGAGGCCAGTAGCGTTGCCTTTGGTGACGTCGTTTGACGAGCTGGCCGTTTTGCCGAGCCCGTAAGTCGTGTGCAGGGGTAGAATCGGCTGTAATGTGAGATCATGTACTAACTTAATGGACCAGCCATCTGTTGCGAAAGTCGACAACGTTCACTAACTTAGACTTTGCGCCGCCGAAAAATTTCAAGGATGCCGACGCGATGAGCGACGCTGGAAGTATCCGGAAGCAACCGAAGCGGCATTTCAGCCGCGCAGTTGGGCGCCATCCGTAGCGGAGTTGGTTCGCGTCAGCCGCCTGCCGGGCGACACAGTTTTTACAGCAGCCGCCATGTCGGATCAATTGAAGCCCAAATGGGGCATGCGACCCTGAGACTCGCGGATACTGCGGCCGAAGCGCGAAGACACAGTACGACGGGGCTGCTCGACAATGACTTATGCAGCCTGGCTTTCCTCATAGCCGGAGCCGGGGTCTCGGACGGGTATCTCGATTTCATTTTCACTCCACACCATTACTCCTCTTCCCCAAAATTATTTTCCTTTCCTTTCTCGCCGCTTCCTTAACATCTTTAATGGATCCGGGGGAGAGACTTGGGGATGTTACATATAGAAATGGCGAAGCGCACACTGAAGAGGAGGAAAACACGACGACCAATGGCTCGCGGTTAACACTATTTTTTCTTGTCGTTATCGAAGACGTCGCTGACGTGAACATAAGCAAACAGTAGGCAGGGAGGTAGGGAGAAGCAAATAAGTTGGATGGCATCCATGTAGTTAGTTGGCTCGTCTAGGTAGTAGAGGAACCGGAAATTCAACGTCGAGATGTGTTGTGTTGGTCGAACTCCCAAGGGGGAGGTTCCAAGCTCGGGAGTACGGTACGAAGTAAGTTGCGCACCAGCGATGAACGGCCTGACGGAGGGATGTCTGCAGCGGACGAGCGGGCCTATGATAGCGGTGGCGCAGGCAGGAGGCTCAGGCGCGACCAATTGAGCTAGCACCTGCGGCTGGTGGGTGGCAACTACGGCCCAGTGTGGCGTCCCGGGCGAAGACGGGGCTGGGCGGGACTTGTTTGGCCAGTGCTGAAAAAAGACGGAGCTTACGAATAGGCTAGGCTATCTAGAGCAATAGGCTAGGCTATCTAGAGCGAAAGTTTGAGGAAAGGCAAAAGCAAAAGTAGCAAGCCGGGCCTCGAAAAGAATAAGAAAAGGCGCGCGGACCAACACAGCACTTAAGCAGCCGCAAGCAGGGCGAAATGAGGCAATCTGCAGACCAGACTAGTGTTTATTGCCATGCCAGCCGTGGGGGCAGGCCGTGGGGCAGGCCGAGTGAGCGGAGTGGGCATTATGAGGATACCGAGGACAAGCCCGATGCAACATCAAGAGCGATGGATAAAACTCTCTTGGATCCCTCTTCGCTGACCAGCCGCAACAGGATTAACTAGTCGATAGAGTTCCGGGGCCGATGATTATTGTTCGTACACGTGGACAAACAAAACAACAACAACAGCAGCGAGGCAAGAGACGGTGCTGTGGGAGAGGCCGGCCCTACCAGGAAGGGTCCCTCCCCCGTCTGAGCAGTCCACTAACTCAGGTAGGTAGGTAGGTAGCCAGGGACTCGGCTGGTCGTTAAAACAGGCGGCGCTCAGAGCCTGCGGTAGGTACCCGATACATGCCCAGGTATCGACCGCCTGCCATGCATCCCATCTTTATCGTTGCTGTTCCTCACCATCGCGTACATGTGCGCTTCGCCCCCCGGCTTCTGCGCCCGCTTGTTGCCATTTACGCCCCTCTTGGCCGCTTCTGCCTTTCCTGTCTTTTCATCTTTGTGTGTCTCTCTTTCTCTCTCTCCCTCACCTCGCTCTCATCCTCTTTCTACACCTGTTTCTCCTCTTCGGCCCGGGCGGTACCGGCAAGCTTCACTCGCATCGCCATCAAGTCAGAACCTGTCGATCCGGTCTGTCACACCCCCCCTACCCTCCCCCTTACCCTCCTCTCCCAATCTCCCAACCCCCCGGATCGCACATCATCCGTCTCAGGCCGCCGCCTATTCAAGCTGGCCCTAAGCCACTGCCACTCCTGCTGGCCGTCCTCACCCGTTACCTGCCCCCATCCCTGCTGTTTGCTCCGGTCAGGCTACGGCCAGAGTGCTGCCGCGACACGACGCAGGCTGTGGAAGCTGCCAGGCAACCAAGCCTCGTAAACCCCCCCTCGTCCAAAACCCACCAGCCTGCCAAAGTTCGCTGGCGGGCGAATACCTCCTTCTCGGCGTCTTCTCTGTCCGTCTCCTATTCCCGCCTCTTACGAAGGTTGGGAACTTAACTATCCGGACCAGAAAATGTCATTTGGCCCCACCATTACTGTGTGAAATAAATATTACGACCATATGCACTGTATTTGACCTACAATGCTTAGAAAGCTCTTTCCATACTAATTTGTATGGCAGGATACCCCTACAATTACGAAGGTTGGGAACTTAACTATCCGGACCAGAAAATGTCATTTGGCCCCACCATTACAGTGTGAAATAAATTTTATGAAGTTAGGCACGGTATTTGACCTACAATGCTTAGAAAGCTCTTTCCATACTAATTTGTATGGCAGGATACCCCTACAAACGTAAATCATCAGATTGAGTCAAGACCAACCAAAATGGTGCAGACTAGAGCTCAAGCTCGAGGAAACCGACGTACTGGTATCCCGACCGACAAGAGATATGACCTTCCAGCCTACCAGCCGACCAATCAGAGCGCCCGAGCTGCTGAGGAAGCCGCTGATCTCACGCAACGACCTTCTGCTTCTAGAACTTTGGAATCAGGGCCTTCCGACCACCAATCAGATCATCGAGCGGACTGGGATCAAGAAAAGCACCTTCTTTGACCTTAAAAAGGCCAAAATGCGTGGCCTTGAACTTGGCATGCCTGTATTGCAGGATTATGTGACCAATAAGCCACGCTGCGGCAGGCCCAAACTGGTCAATGAAGCCGTTGGAAAGAAAGGTATTTCAACCTTAACTCGAAATAGCACCACGAGGCAATATAGCCTATCACAGCTAGCTGAGGCAGTCCAGAAGGTCTATGGAATACAGCTCAGTCATATGACCCTATGGCGTTGGCTCAAAAAGACAGGCTACTCGAGTGTCAAGCACACAACAAAGCCAGGGCTGAATAAGCTCCAACGAATCAGAAGGCTCCAGTTCGCCTGGGAACATAAAGACTGGACTTTAAAACAGTGGAAGAAGGTTGTTTGGAGCGATGAGACCTCTGTTCTGTTATCTTTGGCTCAATGCGGGGAAAACGGCTTG
>KN173756.1:106493-126343 GCA_000758425.1 Nilaparvata lugens yeast-like symbiont | reverse complement strand
ACATGCTCAACTCGTGCATTCGCCACGATTGAGCGGCTTACCGCCCAACCTCGTCGCCGCCGATGCAACACCTCACCGGTCCGATTGCGCCGAAAGGTATTGCTCATGAACCCAACCTTGCCAGGTTTTCTCCCGCGGGGATTTTTCCTGGCTTTTTCACGATCCTTCGTATGACGGCTTGCGGGCGTCGGACGTGCCGGACCTGGGGAGAGGGCCAACCCAGGCTTCAGAGGGAGTGGAGGAGAATTCCAGTTGGGAACCTGACGAAGAGGGAGCGGCTGAAGTCCTAAACATACGCGCACCCATGATGGTGCTGCGGACAGGGTCGGCCTGAATTGACGGGCCCGAACCCCTTTCGACAACCTGCTGGCTTGTGAGATAGCCGACTGAACCGGGAGACGCGATTAGCGCGTGCTCCCGCGTCGTTTTGCCCTATCGGGAGGGTGCACGTGCATAGGCACGTGCTGCACGACGTAAATAAATCCACCATCCACGAGCCTCCTTGCAAGCTGCGCGCTGTAGAGAACTCATTGTTTTATGTGCTTTGTGTATAGTCACATGGCCACTGCCCGGGGCTGTGGAGACGGCTCTGCGGCCAAGCTCGGCAAGCATCTGATCAGACGCTCGGAGCAACGCCGCTTTGGTCACCTCGTCTCTCACGCAACAGCATATTTTTTGTCAAAAACCTCTATGCGCCAGAATGTACGTGTCTTCGTCGTAGAGTCAAGTCCAAAGTCGCACGACCTCTCGGTCCCATCTCTTTTACCCTCATAAACAGGCCGTGTCGGAGGCCTCTCGTGTGAAAAGGAAGGAGGGAGGCAGCCGAGGGAGAGGGGAAAGGAGACGGCGCATGTGCATGCGTGAACGCGAGCACAAAGTCGCGCCAGCTATGCCGGGGTGAGCTCCGCCGCCGCGGTCGAGTTATCCCGCCGGAGCCTGCGGCCGAAATCGACCGCATTGCCGCTGCCGCCAACATCATCCACGACACCCTGGCCGAGGTAGCGCGTGGCCCGGACGAGGATGCGTCGGGCATGAACGTTGACGTGCACGAGCTCCACCTCAAACTCGTCACCGACCCGGATGTCTTTGAGAGGGCGACAACCGTCAAGCCCGACCACGTCCATGACGGCCACGAGATCGAACAAATCGAGACGACCGAGGAGGCTCTGGCCAAGTCGCGACGAGACAGTAAAGTGAAGCGCTGGCAGCCGACGTCCCTCAAAGCCCCAGCATCGCGCCAGCGCGATCAAGATCCAGTCCGTCGACCCGCGGGACATGGCTCTCGCGATCCGCTCGCGCATGCGCAGCAACGGCAGCTTGAGCTGCTGTGCCGTGAAGGGCAGGATACACGCCAGATTGTCCGTGGAAGCGTCCACTGGGCGCCCGACCTGGCGTTCGTGGGCCAGGACCGCGTGGATCTGCCAGTGTACCAGCATATCACAATAGCGACGCAGCGGCGACGTGACCTTGGTGTACATGTCCAGGCCGAGCAGAAAGTACGGGCCAGCCTCGGCCGCCATCTGCACTTCTCCCGTATACCTGGTCAGCTCCTGCCACTGGCTTGGCTTGGGCTCGACGCCTTTGGCGATGCAAGGGTACAGTTCGTTCTGCGCGTACGCCAGCGCGGCGTCGTGGTGCCGCCCCAGCTTGTTGTCTCTGCGAAAGGGGATCGGGATGCAGCGTGACGAGCACCAGCGCGCGGCTATCTCACCCGCCAACACCATCAAGTTGCTTACGACAGAGCAGCCTGTCGACGTCTCCGTTCCAACCTCGACGTAAGGATCGGCTGGGATATTCATCTGCTTCGAAGTTTTATCTCTGGATTCAGAAGCGAAAGATACGGCAATAGATGGCTTGGGAAAGAAATGTGGCCATGCGCCCTTGGACAGCCTCTTCTGTCTCAACGCTTCCGCCAGCCGATGCAGCGTTAACAGGTCTTTCTTGCTGCGTTGGTCCAGATTCTTGGCCTCGATCATAGGCCGTCCGGGGGCCGCCGGTGCCTGATCGGGACGTAAGCCCGCGCAAATGCCGGCCGTCTTACCAGTCCGGGGTGGCCGGGGCTCATTGCAAAATTCGGACACGTCCTCCGGGCTCATGTAGAGCACCCTGCCCAACCTGCTCGGCTCAATCTTGTGTTCCAGTATGTCGCCTGCATTATTAACCAAAGCGCTGAATGTGAGCGCCCGACTCCCGCTACGTAATGAAAATTCGCTCACGAGCCCTCCCAAGGTGGCTGCTTCTCGGAGGTCTACTCCCAAGTCAGACGGGATCATAGCCTGAAAATGTCCCGGTAGATAGACATTTTCGGGTATGAGCTCCATGAAAGCGCTCAGCTCAGAATTCGGCCGGATGACCGAAGCCACATCAGCGGCATGGACATGAATCCAAAATTCGTCGGGGCTATCGGTGTGCTCCAGCGAGAGTCCGTCATCGATAAGATTAGTCGACGAGTCATCAATGCAGAAAATGGTTTCAGCCTCCTCCCTCTGCGTTCTTGCGCCAACGGCGACGTCCTTTCTCATCGACGCTTGCACGTTCGTTGGCAGTAACCGGTTCAAGCTACCTCCCTTAGTGATTTCAACGCCCGGCAGGCGACATTTGTAGCGAGAAGGAAGCTCCCACGGGGTAATGACGCCCGCTTCTTGGAGAAACGTCCAAGCCATGCTGCGATCAAGAAGGGCATCATCATACAACTTCAGGGCCCGAAGGATGATGCTGCCATAGGCGTGAAAGGACGAGCCGGAGTCAAAAAAATCGTAACTGGCCCAATACTCGAGAAAGTCGAGTTACTACGAGAAAGTCGAGGATGTCTCGACTGAATTGGGTCCAACATGTGTCGGGCAGCTCGACCCCAGACGAAGGCTGCAAAATGCCGAAGGAAGACCATTGGCGCTCTTCGCGACTGCGCAAAACGGCTTGCCGTGCCTCGGTAATGAATAGACCCAAAGCGACGCCCTTGGTGTCTCCCCACCTTATAGGCTGAATGCGCCTCGAGGTAGCCAGGGTGTATTCACGAGCCATAGTCGTAACATTGCGTATGATGGCGGAGTAGCTCTGTGGTAAGACCTCGTACATGTGGTCAGGGCGCTGGCAGTCGCCCGAAGTGTTGTACGGCTTGAAGCTGTCTTCCTGCAGACTCAGAGCTTTTTGAATAGCATAGAGGGCGGGATGGGAGAAGCCGTCGGGGCCGCGCATGTATTTTGGCAATATGACGTCGGCAATTTCAACCAGACTAAGATGGCGAAATTCGGTCGGGTGCTGCAGTCGGCTCTGGGCTGTTTCAAACCTGGAGAGGTGGGTCTGATAGATGGACTCGGTCTCAGCCAGTAACGCAGCCATCTTCTTGACCAAGCCATCGCCATCCTCTCTCGTCGGCCCTGAATCGGAGCGTCGCAACTCGTCAAACTTCTCGGGTGTAGCTTTCCGAGGAATCTTGGCCAGGACCGGCTCCAGGTCGGCTGGGCTGGCAAAATGGGAGATGGTGAAGACAGAGGAGGATCCTATGGAGTAGATCCACTTTCCCAGGTAATTATAGTAGTGATATCGATCACCAAAACGACCTAGAAATATGGCGCAAACAGGGATACGAGAGCCGCTCTGCCTGCCAAGGAAGTCAGCTGGCGTGTTCAGGGTATGGCATTGCCGAAGCCGCCGCCGACCTCATCTCGACAAGATCACCGGGCCGGCGGACGTCGTTAGGAGAATCAACCGTTTCGAGATCGTGGTCAGTCGAGCCGTTCGCTGTAGAGAAGTCATCGATTCCGAGACTATCGTGGGCAGCTGCTCCGGTAGCCTGGGTTCTACTCAACGAGTTTGCGGTGTCGCCGGGCAGGGGCGCGTCATTGATCATGTCCTGGGGCTCCTCGCCCGCCTCGATTTGCCACCGCCGTAGACGTTCGCGGATGGACAGGGTCGACAGCGCGTCGGTCACGAGGTCCGAAGGGCTGGTCGTGTGCTGTTGCCGAGGCCGGCATTGGACCAACGCATGGAAACGCCATGACGCCCGGGAAAAATTCGAGGCCCCGGGGCAAGAGAAACCGGGCGCGTGGACCAGAAATTGACGACAGGCGTAGGCGCCACGCGGCCATGACATGGCTGCATACGGGCGTTGAGCGTGGGTATTGAAGCGAGCAGCAACCGGTCCCGTTATCCATCCCGCAACGCGGCTCAAAAAATTATTTTCCGATGACAGGAGGGGAGCACAAAATCACGTGATCTCTGGAGAAGATCAGTCTTGCCCCGCTGGGCATCCGTCCGACTTCATCCATCCCCTGCGTCCTCAAGACGACGCCGCCCGCTCTCGAAATGGATGGGCCTTCACGGCAATCTTTTGCGCGGAAGGGCCCTTGAGGCTATACCAGTCAATTAACTGAGACCGAGGCACATCGATGATGGGGACCTGGAGGTGCTGTTACATGTGCGAAAATAATTAAACTAACTAATATGGAAGGATTTGTCGATAGCGACGGTCGGCCACTGTTGCCCACACTCATGAGCGTCGCACTCCCTCAAAAGCAAGTCTCTTGAAATGAATTTTCTCTCGCGAGAAGAGCTTCAGCAGCAGAAGAAACAATGGAAACATGAGCAGTGGCAGCACGAACACCGGCAATGCCTCAAAACCAACAACTTCTCGACAACCAGCCCAACGGCAACGGCAGCGCCGGTAATATGCAGCCGGCAGGGCGCCACACCCGGCACAGAAAGTGGTCGGCGCCATCAGAAAGTGATCCCTTCAATTTTCTAACTAGATCAGGGCGGCGGGCCGACAAGTCACGCCTCATTTCCTCTCCCTGGCCTCTTCGCCCCCTGGTCACCTGTTGCTTGCCTACGTTCCGCACACTCAGACACGGACGATTTCCCCGCGACGCGCTTTTTTTGGCCTAACGGAACGGCGAATAAACCCCTTTTTCCGGGGAAATTGCGGCCAGAGATAATCCAATCTCACCCCCTATTCGGACTCTCGCCTCCCCTCCCCCTCCCCCTCCCTATCAGGAACTCATGGATCAGACGACAAACACGGTGGCTCATCACTTCCCGCCCGCTTGTCTCTCTTCCCTGCAACATGTACCTATCTTTCCCACCTCCCCCTCCCCCTTCTTCCCCTAGGCACAGAGATGCCCTGCCCTGCCCAGGAGGCTCCGGCAGCGAGGACTCCAGTCATGATTTTAACCGCATCCCCGCCGCTGCGTGTTGGCTCCTGTTCTCTTCTTTTCCTCCTTTCTTTCGTTCTTCCTTCGCACGACTGGCCCATGTCAACATCGTCCAGAAAGCCCTGCTAGCTGCCTTCGTTCTTTCGTTTCCTTCCTCTCTACATCCTACTTACCGCTTTACTCTTTCAGCGGGCATTCTTTATTTTCCTTTTTTACAGTCATATCGGATACATCCATTTTCGCCGCCATGAGACGAGAACTTGCTGTCGCTGCCCTGACGGCTCTATTGGGAGGAGTCTCGGCCACACCATGGTCAGGGCCATTAGCATATTTTTGCCAAGCGCAACGCCACAGCTCAGTACTGTCTCCCAGCTTGTACAACCATTTAGACCACCATTACTGGAGAAGCCACGCGTGCGCACCCCCTTCTCTTGGGAGAAAAAAAGAAGGTTACTGGCGGCTGGACTAACACTTGAGTAGTCGTTCCCGCCACCATGACGACGACAGCCATCTCGACCAACACGACAACCGTCACTGTCCAAACGGCGACGTCTAGCGTCGAAACTGTCTGTCCTCCATGCCGGCGTCCACTATTACCCTCAGTCAGACGACCACGGTTTGCGCCGCCACTTCTACCAAGGTCCCTGCCGGTACTCACGTTGTTGATGATGTGACGACCATCGTCGCCACGGCTACCACCGTCACCTGTCCTGTCGCGACCGTCGTCACTTCGGGATCTGTCATCACCAGCACCATCGCCCAGACTACATACGTTTGCCCCAGTGCCGGCACGTATACCATCGCGCCAATGACCACAACCGTCAGCCACGCGACGGAGATTTCCTATCCTGTGCCCACTTCTTATGGCCCCGGCACCTACGTGGCTCCTCAGAAAGTCGTCACAGTGACCGAGACCGGCTTTGTCTATGTCTGCCCCTTTACCAGCTCTGGCCTACCGTCGACGTCACCATCGCCGGCCCCCCACAAGCCTACGACTGCTGCTGTGCCGCCGGCCGTTGCTTCGTTGCATGAGACGCCGGCAGCTCCAGTTCCGACGCCCAGCACGCATGAGGTGGTTCCGCTTGTGTCCATCAAGTTGGTTATTCCGCTTGTCCCAACCAGCGCCGTCGTCTCCGTTGTTCCGCCGCAGAAGCAGAGCCCTTCTCCTTATCCAAAGCCAAGCCCGGCGCCGAGCCACGCGGGTCCTGGTGGCCTGAGCAGCAACAACGACCACTTCGGCATCACCTACACGCCTTATGTGTCGACGAGTGGTCAATGCAAGTCTGCCGGCCAGGTGGATGAAGACATTGGCAAGATCAAGGCCGGCGGCTTCACCACTGTGCGCGTCTACTCCACTGACTGCGACAAGCTTGAGAATGTGGGCAGCACTTACAAGAAGCACGGTGTCAACATGATTGTCAGTCTTTTCGTCAAGGCTGGCGACGGCTGCAGCCTCAAGTCGCCCGAGATCCAGAAGCAAATGAAGGCGCTGGCCTCGTGAGACAAGTGGGATATGGTGAAGCTGGTCGTGGTCGGCAACGAAGCCATCATGAACTACTGATCGCCCAGTCAGCTTCGCGACCTGGTGATTGCAGTCAAGTCAACATGCTCTCATTACCACGGCCCGTACACCATTGCGGAGACGCTCAACGTGTGGCAGCGACCCGATGTGGCGGCAGCCCTGTGCAGCGTCGTTGACGTGACAGGCGCCAACGTCCACCCGTACTTCAACCACGAGACGCCTGCCCACATGGCCGGCAAATTCGTGGCCAGCCAGCTCGACCTGCTCAGAAAAGTGTGTGGCGGCAACGAAGTCATCAACTTCGAGTGTAGCTGGTCCTCGCACGGTGATTGCAACGGGCTTGCCTGCCCTGGCAAGTCGGAGCAAGCAGCCGCCATCCGGTCCATCAGCAAGGAAAAGGGCAGCAACACCGTCTTTTTCTCCTTCGAGGACGACATGTGGAAGCCGGCCGGCTCCTGCAAGTGCGAGCAGAGCTGGGGCATGTCTATGGCCTTTGCGTCGATGTAGCAGGCTAGGCCATATCGCTCCGGGAGGCTGTCCGCTACCCACCCCACCGTTTATTCTTGTTCCCTTTTTCAAAGCCTGCGTCGGTATATAGTGTAGTTGAATGTATATGAACGAAGGCAACGCCCAACCTGATTCTCTCTCTTTCTCTTCGTTTTCAAAGCTGTCGATTCGCCGGTCAAAGTCTCACTGTGGCTGTGGCTGCAGCTACGAGGCCGGCTCTCCCACCCCTTCTCCCCCCTTTTTATTCTCGCTGAACCATCCAATCTCCTTCCAACCCCACACCCCTTCCGCCCCTCTTTCTTCCCCCCTCCCAAAAAAAAAAGAGATGCCTATTCGACTCTGCCTCTCCCCTATTGCGTCTTCTTTCACATCAATTTCGAACTTGTATCCGTTCACGTGGCGTCCGCCCTTCAGCGGTATTCGCCAGTGCGTAGTGGCTAGCTTACGTACGCTACGAATTTGCCATTTGCAGCGTCGAGTCGCTCGTGCTCAACCCATCACTTCGACTCACACCCGTCCAGTTCTTCAAGAACCCGGGCTGTTCCCGTTCATCCTCTGCGACGCCTCCCTGGCTTCTTCTGTCGGACGGACGGTCGGGCCTGATACGTACGGCATGGAGTGGTCACGCTGGCTTAGTCTAGTTGTCTTTATGAGTATGAATGCCCGCCTCCTGCTTCTGCCCAAGAATCGAATTCCGTGCCGTCTTTTCCTTCATCACCCTTCTTTTTCTTATCTAAAAACCACCTTTCTGCTTTTTTTTTACATCAACAACCCCCCGGCCAGGGATTGCTGCCCGGCCGGCTGAACATGAGTAGTGAGATGTCTCGCACTGCCTCGCATCCAAAAGACAGGCAGTTTGCTATGTTTTCCGTGGATTCTCGCCCGAAGAAAGGAAAGGAGGCACATGTACTTCGTACAAATTTTCATTCTTCAGGCTGTCCTGAAGCCCATTGCGCCATGCTCGACATGGCGAACAATTCACCTCAGCTGTTTCACCAAAAAAGAAAAAAAGTAACGCCTGACAGCCGTAGCTATATTCGATGTCATTGAAGCGTCTTTGTACACGTATTTTAATTATGCATTGACCTGAGCTAGCACGAGAGAGGATCATGCGAAAGAAGGAAATGGAGATATGCGCAGTGTCTCGGAACCAATTGATGGATTTGTATTGAGAAGCAGGCTGCCCGATGGGCATCCGTCGCGACGTGTGTGCTTGGCTGGTTTGCTCATGTCGTCATCCGTCTTCGTCGCCGTCAACGCTGCCCCCTCCTGTAGGGAACCTAGAAGGGGGCCGGCCCCTCGAATAGCGACGGGATACGCCTGTGCGGTGCCCTCCACGCATTCCCGTCTCCTAACCCTGCGGACCTTGCTTGGCGAGAGCTCCCGGTCGTCGTAGGTAGCGGCTCGAGCTCCAGGCAGGGCATTTCCATGCACCGTTCCAACTGCAGCAACCCGTCTCGATGCGTGTCGCAGCACAGAATGTTCAAATCCTGCCCTTGATTGGCGAAGGCGATGCCGCCTATTTCGCTGAAGACGTCCAACGTCTGCCGCACGGCAAACGTGCTGGCGTCGATGAGGTTGATGTAGTCGGCCTCTTCTGCCGCCACCAGCACCGGTCGGCCGCTGCCCAAGGGCGAGAAGCACAGACCGCGCACGCCAGCCATCTCGCTGAGAATGGTGTGCAGCGGCGCACCGACGCCACGCACGTCGCACTACTTGCGCGCGTCCCATATCTTGACTGTCTTGTCCTGGAAGCCCGTGGCGACGGTCCAGCCGTTTTCGGACCAGTCGCAGGCAAAGCCGTAATCCCGATGGCCGCTGAGCTCCTGCAGCGTCTGCCCCGAATCGGCGTTGACGATGAGTACAGTCGAGTCGTCGCCGACGACGGCGCGGAGGCGCTTGTCCGGGGAGAGAACGGACGAATTGAGAGCGACGCGGTAAAGTGTCTGCGAAACCAGCTTCTCCGTCTCCAAGTCCAGAACGCGGAGGCCGCCGTCATTGCTGGCGATGCTGGCCACTGGTGTACCCGAATGGCGCGGCATATGGATGCGTAAGTGATTGGTGATGGCCTGGGGCGAGATCTGGCCATGCGACACGGACTTGCCGTCGGCCGAGTCGAGCGGGCGTATGCAGTAGTCGCCGCTCAGGGTGCCGCCCATAAGGATGCCATGGCCGGCGTCGAGGATGGAGATGACGCCGCCAGTGGCGGGGAATTCATTCAGGTTTAAGGCCATCTCCGTCTTCGCCTCGGCAGTCAGGCTGATGCTTCTGATGCCGCCGGAGCACGGGTAGTAGGCCTGGGTCCGAGACGGGCAAGCGAGCACGCTGCGGAGCTGGAAATGGACGAGGCCAACGTCGCGGCGAATCGTCATTTTCCTGAAGCGGAAAAAGCTTTCCACGAAAGGGAGGTGGCGTTAGTTTCGTTGCTGTACGAGGGATCGCGTCAGCCAGCCCATCATGTGTCTGTCATTGCCAAACTGGGCCAAACCTTCGGGGTTTGGGGGGGAGTTTACCCTGACGTCAGTTCCCTCGTAATTCACGTAGTTTCTGTAGGTCATGAGACGGCGATCCCTCGCTTTGGCGCGCGTTATTCCTATGGCCATCCAGTCCAGGCCTTGCATGTCGCATCGATCCCCTCAAAGATCATGATAATTAATGGCGTCAACTTCGGCATTGGCCTGGTATATAATGTCGTTTAGGTGAGGCGGGCGGAAGGAAGTCGTCGCCGGATCACGGCAGGTTCGATGGGCCCAATCGCGCAGAAAGTTAATGGGGCCGAAATTCTCGGAGCCGAGGACGGTCGGATTCGGGTTGCTCAGCAGCACGGGCGGCAGATCCTGAAAAGGGAAAAGGTGTTGGCTTTGGATGACAGGCGCGGAGTTGTCGGACGAAGAGGCAGAGGGTACTTGGTCGGCGTCGAGGTGTAAATCAAGTTAAGAGGAGTCTGGCGCGCCGTCCCCCCGCTTTCCGGGGCGGAAGCCATCGAAGCAACGCTGCTGTCCGGGGACACGACGAAGTTGGAAATATAGATTGCAGGGTTATAGTCGTCTTCGTTATCCGAGTCGGACTCGGAGTCTGATTGCGGGTAGCTTCTAGACATCTGGCCATAAGAGCCGCCGCCGCCGGCAGTAGCGTCGATGAGGTAGGTGGTCGAGGGCCGAGGACGTGACCTCGACTAAAGCAGGGAGTGACGGCGTGAGTGACGAGGACGACGCGGAAGACGAGTGCTCAGCAGGCGCGGATGGCGGCGGATAGATAGTCGGATATACAGGCCGGTCGTCAAGACGAGGAGCCAAGAAGCGAGCGGGCTTGCGGGAACGACGTCGGCGCCACGTAGACAAAGTTTGCATAGCAGCCTCCTGCTAGAAGCAACAGCCAGCCAGCGGCGATGTCGGTGAGCACTCGAGGCGGCCGGCGAGCGCCACGAAGCAAGGCCCCAAGGCGGGTGTGATGGGCGAAGGTCGTGTCGATTCCCTTGCTCTCCGCCTGCCCCGCGCTTGTCCACCAGGGAGGTAGGCGAAGACAGAAGCCAGCTCGCCTCCGACTCAGCCAAGGTCGAGGGAGTGGAGGAGACGACAGGAGATCGAATAGCCTTAAGTCGTCCTTGTCGAGTCAGCGAGTTTGCCGCTGGGTCTGGTCTGTCTGTCTGTAAGATGGCGGGTGGTGTAGTGATTTAACCCGCCTCGATGTCTGCGACATGCGCACCCGGGCACGCATCTGCGGACAGCAGGGTCACCATCTAACCTAGCCGGCCATCCAACTAGCTAACTCATTGGGTTTAGTCGTCAACTTTCGCACCGGACAGTCGGCCGCCTTGGCCTTGCCTGGTGCCCTCTTGTTTTTCCTTAGTTCTTCCTCGATCCCCACCCGTACCGAGGCTTAAGAAGGTTCTTTGTGCACAGCCGGACGTCCCTGTGCGTCTCGTGTAGCTGCGGCTTCCCGCGCCTCCGCGTGGCTGCAACCAAGCTTGCCGCTTTTCTCGTTCAGCGATCGTCAGTGAGAGAGCGATGACGGGCTAGTCAGAGGAGACCAGCGACGGGCTCCGCTAACGCAGCAATAGCCGATTCAAGCCCCACGGTATCGCAAATGTAGTGCGGCGTATATGCCATGCCGGGATATCTTTCAGTCAGGCCCCCGTGATCTGTCCTCATTCTTACTTGCCCCTTGTGTTATCACTCACTAGCAAGCAGAATGTACCTGGCGTAGGTAGCGAGAACTAGCCCACATGCCCCACGCTGCCCTCCTCACACCCCCTCGTCCTCTCACCTTCCCACCACCTTCAACTACCCTGAACAATAGCACGTTCTGTCGATTTCTCTCAGCAACATCGGTCATCAGCGAAAATGACGAGAATGACAGACCCAATCTCACCCACCCCCTAGCGCGCCTCCTCACCGGTCCGCTCGTATTTTGTGACAAGACGGATTCAACCAGTCACAGGCCGCCGCCTTCGCTGCTTCTTTCGTCCGCTTGCGGCCTGTCGGCTTCCCTCCTCGTCTGCGCCGCCCTGCCATGGCAGAAAAGGAGGTCTTCAGGACACACAGTCCAGCCGACAGCCATCATTCACTTCCCACCAAGCTCATGCACACCCAGCTTTTCCAGGAAGATCATTTTGATCCTGCCTGACGCGATTAACATAGTAACTGGATATCAAATCTGATAATTAACTCGTTCAGGCTTAGGCGGTCATTTTTTTCAGAAGATGAGGAATATTCAAACAACTCCGCGAGCCAGCCTGATTCCCGACGGACACTGGACCGGGAGAGCCGCCATCGAGCTTTCGGAGGAATTTAAAGCAGTGGTCTAATAGAAACTAAACAGGCATCCATGGATTTACTTTGATAGAGGGCATACTTCGTACAGACAGTTCTTCAAAGACACAGAACTTTACGCACATCAGGGATAACTTTTGCACATATTATGCTATAGAAAAGCAAAAACCGCTAGTTACATCATTGACTTCACAAATGCGCGGTGCTTTCTTCTTCCTTCTTGCTAGATGCGATTGTCCTCAAACAAGGATACATGCCCATCTCCCACAAGCATGAAACTCGCTGGATTCCAAGGAACAAAAGCTCAATTCTCATGGTTTTCTAAACGCGACAGTGTGACAGTGTCGTGAACTAGATCCGCTGCGACGTCCCGCCCCATCCCTATCCCCATCTTCCCCCCTCTGACCTCACTTAGGGGCTCTCGAAAGAACATGCGGCCGCAGTCTTTACTGCCTGGAGGGCCATCGAGTCCAAGGTCGATAAATCAACTGCTTCAGGCGGTTCCCGCATTGCTGGGCACACTGGGTATGGCTTACTCTGATCCGTCCCCTTGTCTCAAGCAGCACAATTGGTATAGATTACAGCTACTTGCCTGCTAGATTTCACGGAGGCGGGAAGGACCCCTCAGGCTATTTGGCCAGGACCAGGGCGAGCGTCAAGCGGCTTTCTAACCATACGCGTATGTTTGAGTAAACCATATATAACCCATATATTGGCCATATACCTACATCATACGCCTGAGGCCGTATAATCATGTATGATTATATGCGGGACAAAATTGCTCCAAGCTCAAGGCAGGGAGGCCATCAATTTCGCCTCATCCTCAACCTACAATTATCCAGTCACGGCACTGAAGTAGAATTTTCTTGCAGTGTGACAGGCTGACGCCTTAGGCAAGAGGAGCTGGTAGGAGCCGGCAGAGACAAGACGACGTCCTAGACAATTGGGGACGGAGAAAGATCACTCAGGCGACACATTGCTGTTCTAGCGAGAAGGATATCCGAAAAACAGGCTTGCTAGTAGGGATATAATGAGAAGATTATGTCCGTTATCAACTGGATTTTTTACTCCCCAAGAAACCAGATAGACTGTACTTGACCATAGCCACGAGGAGAGCCGTGTCTAGGGTGACATCACACGCACAGGAAGTTTGATGTTATTGGCACAAAGTTCGACGCCGACGGGTACGAAGCCTACACCTCCCAGTTGCCTTTCCCAACTGGCTGTTTCTCCCTTGAATGGCGGCCCCATATGAGCAACAGAGCTCTTTGCTTGGTTCTGAAAGATGGCAACGGGCATTCTCCCAATTCCCGCCATATCTGCTAACTCCGAGCGAAAATTTTAGGGAGCATGGCGTATGATTTCTTGGGATCGAACGCTCCCTGGAGCATCGACAATTGAGAAGAGGGCAGTGCCCCAAGAGTTAGATACGCAGCGGCATAACAGCAGGGCTACGGGTAGAAGAGGTCGAACAGTATGGGCCCATGCAAAAGGAGGGCAGTATCAGTGATGTAGGGGAAGTCTTGATTCCATGACGTCATTTCCCGTATGGGCAATATATGATGGGCTTCTTTAAATACCCGCGGCTTCTGGCTATTTCCCCACGAAAAGTGCGTCCTCTATAGCACAAAAGTGGCGCAGCGCGTTGCTAGCAGTCAAGCCGAGTGAAGCTTTTTACGATACATACCTCAACAACGCCGTGTTGAACATCTGGTGCTATTCTGCCACAAGATATTGTGTTTCATACGTTTTTTTGGTGTGGCAAAGACCGGCCCAAGGAATCGTCAAACCTTGAAAAGGTAGCCGCCGCGAGCCCTGCGGCTTCGAGGTAGCTGAGACGACTGAACGAGCCGAAGCTAAAAGGCCACCGACTTTCACAGCGTCTGAAGTAGTGTCAAACACAAATTATGACACACTAGAAGCAGGGCCAGAGGCAGAGGCATGGCTGCTGCTGCGAATCCTACTAAATGGTAGGATTCGTATCAGCCGGGTACAGTGCCGCCACGAAACTGGCGGCGTGCCTACGACTCTAAGTATGACGAGCTTGCCAGTGGCGCTGGTATTACTCAGGGCTTATGCCGTGTGCACTTGATACAGATATCGCAAGTGGTTTCACATGGGGAAGAAATAGAGAATAATGAAGGCAGACTTTATCTGGAAATAACTTCAATATTGATGCCATATATCGGCAGATGGAGGAAGATGCCCGGATGCGGCGGAAATTGAAAGACGCGGCTTGGATAGCTATTTCTTCTTGCTTTGGGATTCGAGTACCACTAAAAAAGGCACGTTTGCATACAAATTTGCATGGCCGCTGGCTTCACTGTACGTCGATGAGCCACGATACCGGGCGTCAAGAGTCGTGCCGGCAGACAACACGAACCGAAGAGGACTCGTGCCGGTTAGCTTGGGCCAGAGGGGCTACCTGACGGGTTGGAGGTACTGTGATAGAATACAAGACCCTCAAACAAGTTGCAACAGAGCGCCCAGCTAGTGTATGACTTCCTTACATGCCTCAGCGCCAGTCCTTAGGTTAGATGGCAAGGGCGCATGCATTCGCTATGCATCATGAACTGAGGGAATCTCGATTTCGGGGAAACCTCAGAAACCCCCAAATGCACCCATCTAAGACAGGCCGCCGGGTAATCATTCTCGGGGAAAACCCTGACTGGATGGTGGGAGGAACGGGATTCGAACTCGCTTACTCCGGTAGTCACACCAAGTGTTTTACCACTCCATCCCCCCGATTTGATTCGATTAAGATTCAGGGAGAGTAGTGCGCACTCCGCACAACGCACAGAGTTTTCTTCTTTTTCCTGTTCGTTGAATACATCGAATTATAGGCCGTCTTGTTCCCAAAGCGCATTATCCTTTAACAGCAGACCCTCGGTGCAAAATGTTGCGTGGAGGAAAATTGGCGCTGTGCTACAGTGAGTATGGCGTGGATCCACAATTGATTGACATAATAGGAGGCGGTTGACGGATAACTTAAGTACCCATATTATTTAACGTTGTGCGACACATGCCGCAATACGTGCGCCATCCCGGAGGAAGTATCCGTGAGGGAGGGCAGATAATAGTGTTTCTCCTCCCGGCACAGGAGGAGATTAAGGAGACCTTAACAGGCCGGGAAGTCTGGGTGAAGTCTCTCTTAAAGCATAACGAGAGGCAACGCCGGTCAAGTAGATAGAGGTATTGGAATTTATTCACCCACCTAACTGCACGAGCCTCCCTGCAAGCTGCGCGCTGTAGAAAGTAGGCCCCGAGGTTAAGCGAGTGGAAAAGCTTTCCTGGAATCCTCAGGAGGAGAAAGAGAGAAAAGAGAGACGGAACAGAGAAGGGACAAGGAAAGAGCGTGAAACAAGGAAAAGGAAGAAGGAAAGAGAGTAGTCGTTCTAGCTGAAGGGGGGGAAGCTGCCGGGGGCACGTTCTCTGGTTGAACTGCGTGTCACGGCACCATTTGGCAAAGTGCACCGCCCTTTGGTCAGTGCAGAAGCCAAGCAATGGCTGCTCGGCCTGTCCGGCCAGGTGCTTGGGGCCGGCGCGAAAGCTGACAGTAAGAAGTGAAACCTCTTCCTTTTTTTTCCCCGCAGGAGCAATCAAGCAGTGCCTCGCCGTGGTTGAAGCGCTGATGATACTCTGCGAAGTCGCCGTGACCCGAGCGGGCTGCCAGCAGGTAGCCAAGCTCGCGGCGTGGGAGACTAAGTTATTTTGGCAGACCCGTGTTGGCACGGATCTGCAGCTGCTGGTAAGATGCTGGGGCTGCAGACTCCCACTGAGCCGTCGCTGGCATAGAGCTCTTCGGTAAGCTGTCGGGCCCGGGCGATAATGTGACAGGCCAGACGGCACAGGTGACTCACAAGCTTCCTTAACCAGCGTGTCCGCCAGCTCATTGCCGAGGACTCCTGTATGCTCGGGGCACCAGCAAACAGACACCACACCTTGGTCTGGATGCTGGGCGCCAAAGCGGCTTTCTTGGTGTTAATGCTCATGTAGCTGTCTTGTGCGTTCACGTGACCGATTGCTGGCGGCGTCAGCCACAGTTAACCCACTTTCTGTGGGGAAATAGCCAGAGCCCTTGGGTATCTACAAGCCCACCCTAGATTTCAATGATATTTTATACGGAAAAAAAGCGTTCCGAAATTCAAATGGCTTATGACTTGGTCAACTGAAAGCTGCGCAAGAAAACACAATTATAATAAATCAAGTTAAATAGTTAGATGGTCGGCGGGTTATGCTTTGAAGGGCGTTCAGAAACAGGAGATGCTGAATGCTAGGGGGAACAACTCACGATACATTCCTTAAGATTCGCGAGAGAAAACTCTGCACGCCCCGCACCGCGGGATATCTCCGGCACATCGTGTCATGTCTACCGCGCACAGCCCGGAAGACAGGCCAGTGATACGAGCCTCACTCTCACAAATGATAGCTCTCAATGTAGCTTTGTCTGGCTTTTCAGCCGACTTACGGGGAAAATTATCTCTGAGCTTGAAGAATATCCGTCATTTGAAAGCCTTCAAGGTAGAACTGAATGTGCCATAATCATTCGACCATTGCCGGCTGTTGCAAATATCGTGTACTGACTACTAAAAGGTCTTTCGCCCATCAGTTGGTTGCCGTAGGTCACACCACACTTAGGCCAGCGGATACTGTATTTCCCACAGCCTGCCTCGGTGGTCTTTTGATTGCGCCTGCGCGTATCACTTTTCTTAGCCTAAGGCATAGCAATATCCGTTTCTTGATCTACATCACTCGAAGCGGCTTGCAGTTCACTGCATCAGAAACAGGACCCGGGTCACGCGCTAGCCGCCGCTTAAGCTTCGCTTGCCGTTGCGGAACGCCCACTTCTCCCTTCTCCACATACAGCACACTCTTCCTTTATATCACGCCTTTTTCGGATTTCTCACTCTTTTGTGCCGACCATATCAAACTTTCCCATTCTCAAAAGAGTCTGGAAGATCTATCGATACCCAGATATTGCCTCAGAGAAAAATGGGGGATCCGCAAGCAGACATACAAAATTTTTTAGCGGCCATAGGTAGGCGTCTTCAACCTAGATTGTATCACTAGATCCGAGATCTGACACCAACTGACTGTCATGAAGCTTCACAGCGTCCTCCGGGATCAGCTACTAACCAAGTTCCTCCCGGGGCTTCTGAACTTGGCTACTCGAGCCCGTCTGCGCCTCACCAAGGCCACTATCAACCGCACAGTCATAGCACCGCTTCGACCTATAGCGCCTCAAATCATCACACTCTGCCTGCCCCGGCGTCAACTGGCAATGTTGATTTGAGTGCTATACGACCCGTTAACTCCGGTACAGTTAGCTTTGACGACATTGTCTCCCAAGCCCGAGTATTCGCGGCGGACAAAGGAACAGCCTCCTATGATAGACCACTATACGGTTCCGACTCGTGGAATTCTGACAGGCCCTACCGTCCTTCCAGGTCTCGATCGCCTTCACGCGGCGAATACCACAGAGAAGACCGTCGTGGAGGCTCTAGCCGCGATTTTGGACGAGACCGCTCGTACTCATCCCCTCCCCGTGGCCGACTTTTCTCACCTCGTGGGGGCGGTAATGGCAGGGAAAGATCTCCCTTACGAGGAGACGATAACGCAGAAACCATACAGATCGAATCAAGCCTTGTGGGCTTGATCATTGGCCGACAGGGCGAGAATCTTCGCCGTATCGAGGCTGATTCCAATTGTCGCGTCCAGTTCTTGCCTGCCAGTGATGGAGGTCCGTTTCGCCAGTGCCGAATCTCCGGCCCCCGGAAACGCCGTGCGGAAGTCAAGGCAGCCATCAATCGTATCATCGAAGACAGTGGAATGGGCGCTCTCAACCGCCCTCAGGACAAGCTAAGAGACAATAGTAAGGGCGGAGCGACATCATTGCGAGACGTCGAGGACCATATGCAGATTATGGTGCCCGACCGCACCGTGGGATTGATTATCGGACGAGGTGGAGAAACAATTCGCGACCTACAAGAACGATCTGGGTGTCACATCAACATCGTCGGAGAATCAAAGAGCGTCAATGGCCTGCGACCTGTGAATCTCATTGGCACTGTCGAGGCAGCGGGCCGTGCCAAGGATTTCATCATGGAAATTGTCGACAGTGACACTAGAGGTGACGACCCGGCTATTAAAAAGGCTCCAGCTATCGGTAGGAACGACGTGCCTTTGAGAGACTTCGGCGGCGGTGGCAGCCAGGAAAAAACCAACGACGCCATCTATGTTCCGTCTGACGCTGTAGGCATGATTATTGGCAAGGGAGGTGAGACCATTCGCGATATGCAGAACAGCACTGGATGCAAGATCAATGTGGCCCAGTCTTCAGGGCCGGGAGAAATCCAGAGGGAGATCGCTCTGATTGGAACACGCGACAGAATTGCCCGTGCCAAACAGGCTATTGACGAGAAAGTGGAGGCTGTGGTAAGCTGAAGCTTGATCCGCCTCTTCAGGTTTCTACTGTCCACTAACAGTTGGGCAGCGTCAGAAGAGCAGTGGCGGCGGCGGCGGTGGCGGCCGTGGCCGTGGATACCAGGACGTGGACCGCAGCGCATTTTCACAGCCGGGCTCGAGTTCATCTGCTAACCTAACATCACAAGTAACAAGTGACTCTGCGGACCCTTACGCACAATGTGAGTGGTTTTACCTTTCCCAAGGGACGACGAGTATCTGACAGAGACTGTAGACGGAGGGTATCAGAACTACGTCGCACTCTGGTACCAATCATTGATGTACCAGCAACAACAACAAGGCGGACATGGGACACCATCCGGAGCGCCAGCCCCAGGAGACTCGTGATCCTCATTTACGTCTTGGCGGCGCGAACGAATGCTCTCATACCTGGGTGAAACTCCTGATCGTACTCGGTTCCCGATCCATGCGGTCCGAGCATTTATCCGAGATGCCTTGATTGATATTGTCTCGTGGTCCCGGGATGCCCACACTCACATAACGCTTTGATGGTGCCCACGACTATGCAACATCCTCGTTACCCCCTTTTGATCTGCCCTCACCTCTCTTTGACTCTTACCTTTTCGCCATTGTTGTCGTGGCCTTGGCCGTCATAGTTCTCGCCATGATGAACGTATACCCACCCCCTTCCAGCTTCTTCCCCTTCTCTCATGCAATGAACTCTAGCTAGCCCCGTCGGCGCGTGACATGGCAGGACTGGACCTTCGCCGATCTCTGTTGCTAATGACGACAGCATCTGATTCCCGATTCGGCGGCTCGAGTCTGCCATAGCGTGACGCAACGGGGCTGAGTCTGGCATATCATGGTGACTACTGCCGTTGCGAAGCCCCTCTCTTCTGACAGGTTAAATCTGGTGTTCCAGCCCCCAAAACAAAAGACCCAAAAAATAACGTATGATGGAGGCCAGCTGGCAGCCTACAAGCAGCATTCTGAGGACCGACGACTAACAGCGTGTCGCGCATGGAGCCAAACCCGAACTTGGTTTCCAAATTTCAGTGTCAACGGGACGTGACCGCTCATGTCTTGTCTGACGACCTTGTGCAGCCAGCGTCTGAAGAGCTGCCCAGACGAACGCTCGTGGGGGCTACGGGCAGAGAAGCGTGCGTGAAACAGAAGCTTTCGGGCCAGTGACCCACACCGGATCGATCAAATTCGTCGCGTGCGCCTCGCCTGAGTTAATATCGACTTAGTTTGGTGACATGACTTGGTTTTTCTTTGCGGGCTTCGGAAAACCGTCGCTACGCCTACGCCCCACGCTGTTGATGCTACTGCTCATATTCCCCATCTTCACCTAGCTAGACTAATCCCTTCCATATCTTGGTATCATCAGTGCTTTTGGGGCGTATGAGATGGAGTGGATTGGACATGGGAGGCGGAACTAGCAAGGAGGGCCGAATTGGGAAGAACTTGATCATG
>KN173756.1:80929-106355 GCA_000758425.1 Nilaparvata lugens yeast-like symbiont | reverse complement strand
ACAAGGTCCTCGACGGTGCGAGAGCCGGAGTAAAGTAGTGGCTTTCCTTTGTCGCCGGCGGGGTACAGTTTGATGGTGGGGAAGCCAGAGACATCGTCGGGGACATCATTGGCGGTGGCATCGACCTTGGCAATGACGACCTTGTCCTTGAACTCGCTCTTGGCGTACAGTTCGCCAAGGTTTTCGTACTTGGGCGCCAGAGCCTTGCAGTGGCCGCACCAGGGGGCGTAGAACTCAATCAGAACATCCTTTGTGTCGTCGAAAACAACTTGATCGTAGTTCTTGGCGACGACAACGGTCACTGGACCATTCTGTTTTTCAGGGACGGGTTCGGACTTGATGCTGGGTTCGATCTTGCCGGCAACGAAGTCGTCAAGGAATTCTTGGATGTTGTCGTGAGAGACCTTCTTCTCCTGGGTGAAGGGATACTTCTTGTTCGAGACGGTATCTTGGATAGCGAAGCAGGGGAATTTGTCGGACTTCAGATTCAGGTTGGCAGCGTGGGCCCCAAACTGCTTGGCGTCAATGGTGGCAAAGTTGACCTTGCCCCTATGCTTGATCGCGACGGGCTTGAGTTCCATGGCAAGGCTTTCGCGCTCTTCTGATGTCTCGGCGAAGATGTAGGCCAGGGGAAGGCCGGCCGCCATATAGGTGGCATACGTTTCGGGCCCAACTTCGTCAATCAGAGGAGTGGCGGCCGTTTCGATGAAATGTTTGATGTCTGACTGCTCGAAATTTCCAGTGAAATCGGTCCTGCCTTCATCAAATTTCTTGTAGAGCACGATGGCAGGTTGCTTCACACCCTGGACCTCGGCTACGGCAGGATCGTTGACGCCACCGAAAAGGTATTCCTCACGGAGTTTTTTGGCAATCATCAAAAAGGTCTCGTTAGAGGCCTTGTCTTCAGCGGCGATGTACGCAATGACAACGACCTTGTCACTGGTCTTGAAATCCTCGAGCGAGTCTTTGGTCAGAAGAGAGACAGGAGGAAGAGACTGCTTGACCATGTAAGAGTGAATTCTGTCAACACGGCGTCAGTCGCGAGAACAAAGCAGCGAATTCCCGCCAGGAAGGCTACGTAAATTCGAGACATACGCATCGGCCTTGCGTTGGCCGTTGTACGGGACGACATCGTCAAGGCCGCGGAAGATCTTAAGGGTTGGGTAGCCCTCGACGCCTTGCTCTTGGCAGAGGTCTGCCGCCTCGGTACAGTCGATCTTGACCAAGATGATTCCGTTGGATTTGAGCGAGGTAGAAGCCTCTTCGAACTCAGGGGCGAGAGCCTTGCAATGGCCGCACCAAGGGGCATAGACTGCCGGCCATTTGATCAGCCAAGACTGGGCAGAGAAGGCGTTTCCCCAAGGGGGAGAGGGCAAGGTCGTGCAAAGCGGAGATGTACACTTGGCCAGAATCAACTTGTCTTTTTTGGACTCGATATATGTCTTGAAATCCTTTTCCGTCAGCTGAACCACGTCGGATGCGACTGTGGTGACGGCGGCGACGGCAGCCAGGAGGCCTAGAGCAAAGCGCTTCTGATACATTGCAGGAAGCTCCGGCAGGGTTATGAGGACGACGCGGCGACAACGCTTGGAAGAGAAGCCCGTCAGCAGTAGTACAGAGGCCAGGTGTTGTGGGCTAGAGGAGGAGGATGAATCGAACCGCCTGGCTGATGCTGCGGGCAGGCTAAGTTTTGTAGCTGCGCGCGCTGACTCCGATTGAACAAGTGTCCCCTTTTGCCTTTTGCTCGGTCCGTCATGGTACGTGGAACTACATGCCTGCACAGGCTGTGCGGCCTTGTTTATCATACTTGGCTGAAAAAGCCGCTCCTCTTATTGCCATTCGCCGCGCAATCGTGCCGCCGGTCAGTCACGGGCTGGTACCGCCAAGTACTGTCATGTCTGATGCAGGTGGCCCAGGGTATAGCGTGCGAGTTGATGTAGGAACCTCTCTTGCTCTCCTTCAAAGACGGTCGTCGCCACGACAAGCACATGCCCAAGCCGCAACGCTGGCTGACAAGCTAAGTCGCCTGGCCTCAAAATTCTAGGCATCACTACGCCCTGGAATTAACACTTAACCGCGTGGACTTAGCGCTGCCACCCTTAGAATGCAAGCTTGCCTTGTCGACACACGAGGACTATCACATGGTTGCTAAGCTGCTGTAGAACTGCTGACAGACAGGGCACGCAGGACAGGGGAGGAGGGGAGTGGGAGGGGAGTAAGGGGGTCAGTGCCGGCGCAATCGTAGCACTGTTGTCTCAGCTATTCACACACGTATTGGCCGTCTGACTTGAGCCCCTGTCTCAGCACGTTGCCGGAGGCCTAGGAGAAGGTTACAAAGCAAATGCCCTCCACTGTAAAGGACGAGCGAGACGCCGAGGTCCGGTTATGGCCGGCATCGCTGCCGCCGAGCAGAAGCCCTGGATGCGAGGACCTGTACGTCCAAACCTGCGTCATCACCTACAAAGCGTTCGTTATTCCACCTGCGTACGCGTGTAGCATGTGTGCATATGCGTGTGCATATGCGTGAGCGTTTGATATCGTATGGGGCGTCTTGCCCTGATCGCGGCTTCTACTTGGAATCGTCCCACGTCGGCTTCATCGTCCAACGCTGGTTTTCCGTGCCCTCGGCGAAAGGGACGCCGAGCTCGAACAGCTTGAGGATGACGGCGGAAAAGTCGCGGAAGAAGGCGTCGTTATCTTTGGCGTACTTTTCCGTCCACGGCTTGAGCTTCTTGTCAACCACAAGAACCATGTCGGTCGGAAGCATCATGAGCGACTTGGTACTGTCGTCCTCAAACTGAACGTCGGAAAACAGGATGCGATCAGCTCCATGACCTTATTACCACCACTCGCTTGCTGTCTTTATTACCTGTTTTGGACCGTTCCACTTCTTCCACTGCCATTTCTCCTCCAGTAGCAGCCGGTAGTAGTCATTTGTCAGCACGGTGGGTGAAAAGGTCCAAGGGCCGTCGAAGCCGGAACGGTCGGGGTGGCACCGGCCCAGTGCGTACGCGCCGGAAAGGGCCACTATCTCCTGGTCATTGAAGCCCATGCGGTTGAAGATGTTACGGAGTTGGTCGGAACCCTTGCTGCCGTCCGGTAGCCGGCCGTCCGGCGTGCAAGCCGCCACGTCCTTATCGCTGCGGCCCGGATGGTAAGGAATAAGAGGGCCCTGCATCTCCTGCACGGCGCAGACGCCACCGAGGATCCAGAGGTCCGAGTAAGTGATCCACGGGAACTTGGCTGCCAATTCGCCATCAGTCTCTGGCTGGGAGCCGTCCCGGGAGACAGGCTGGGGGAGGTGGCATTGGCCAGTATCATCTCACCCTTGACAGGCTCGAGGAAGTCACGGGCTGCCTTCAAGCCGGCATTGGCGCCGTGATCCGACTCGGGAGCGAAGCGCATGGTGGCGCCGTTGCTACCACCCGTGCCTGTGGCCTTATCGAAGGTGCCGCTAGCATGCTAGGCGAGCCGCAATAAGACAGGGCCAAAGCTACCGTCGTCGTAGTCGTCCTGCTCCTCGAGCCGAGATGCGATCTCGTCATAGACCTTCTGGTAATCTGCCTTGGTCCGGCCGACGCCCTGAGCCGCTGCGGCCGACTGAGCTCCACCGGCAGAGTAGAACCAGTAGCCAAGTCCTCCCGCGGCCGCACTGGGCGCGCGAGCCCTGGTGCGGAGCCATGGCCAAGACGGAGCGGGCGACAGAGGTGCGCATCGCTGCGCGGGCAAAGTGGTGGGCAGCGAAAGCCATCGGGGGGCCCATTTCGCCAGCTAGTGAATGGTTCGATGGCCGTTGAGCGTCCAAACCGACCTTGGGTTGTGTCCTGTGCAGCAGGCGTGGGAGAGTCGACGATGCAGAGATATCCGAAGACAAGGCACAAAAGTGAGCTGAGACAGGCTGGCCAAAGCCCGCTCGGATTATATATAGGGCAAAAGAAACGCAAAACACCCGCCAGCCAAGGGAAGGGGGCGGATCCTGGAGGCGCCGCTCCGCGGACGGGAACCACGAGGAAAGAGGCAAACACATGGCAGCTTGAACGGCGACTGAGTCTACAATAACTGCCCACGGCACAAATGTGCACAGGCCGTCTGTTTCAAGGTTGGCTCGCAAGAGTTCCCAGCGAAAACCCTCAGGATAAGGGGCGTCGGCGTTGAAATACTGCGCGCCTTTTATTGGCTACGGCCACCGGAGGTGGTGCCCCTCGCTCCACAAAATTTGGCACCCAAAAAAAAACACATCTCCCATCATGATCTCGTGCCAAAGATGTACAAGCCTTCTAAACGAAAAAAATGCCTCAACAAGGCTTTTTTTTCGAACTTGAGATAATTCATTGATTCAAGTTGAGAGAACCAATTTGATACTTTCTCGCGACTCATATTGTGGGCGTATGTGTCGAATAATGGAGAGATCAAGTGCCGCCCATATTCGCAGCTTTTTGTACGGAGCACGGAAGCGTCATATTGTACTTGTACATTAACTTACACTGCCGATAAAGAGGGAGCAGTACGGACTGCCACCCCCTGAGCAGTATTAGTGACGCAAACACATCCTAACGGGCTAAATGGACCCCAAGTAGGCCCATGCAAATAAGGGCAGTACACGTTGCTTGCTAATTTACCATTACCAAGCTGTCTGTTCAAAACTTCGGCGATATTGTTAGGATGGCCATAGCGCCCCGCCGGCAATACGCGTTCACTTGTAGATTTGCGCATTCGTCAGGGCAAGCCGGCCATTGACTGCAACAGCATGTCCGGGTTGTCCACTGCGATGCCCCAGCCTCTTACCCGCAAGCAGCCCGGGCTAGTTTCAAGTTTGACTTGAATCTAGTTACCCGTCAGCAGACTGGGTCCCTCCGGGCCCTCCACTGACGCCTAGAGAAAGGACCCCATAGACCACCTCCCTCTCAAGCCCTGCTAAAACAGGCGCCCTCTCTTTGCTTGCTTTTGACAATAGCGGACCTTCTTCTATTGATTAGCAATTGCTACGTTGATGTTAATAGCCTCTGTGCCTATACGCTGGCTCATAACGCCGTTGCATCTCCATGACAGGCATGACTTGCAAGGTCTGCATTCCGACACCCCCCCTCAGACTTCGCTGCTCTGCTAGAGAGTCTGTCAAGACATAATGTAGTCCTTATTCCAGCATTTTTTCTGCGGAGATATATTCTTTCTCGAAAAGCGCTCGCTGGTCCAGTTGTGAAATAATATTTTGAAAATTCATTTTCAAGAACATTCCGGATCTTCTTATCCTGTTAATATTCCCGTAAGGCCGTTGGCGATTCATTTCATTCGTAGGAGTGTATTTCATTTTATGAGAACTATTCGCCACTTGAGTTCCTTTGATAACGAGGCTGACGGTTTGTTGCTCGTCGCACTGACTTGGCCGCTCGAGCTAAGGCCAGCAATTAGTTTCCGTCGTTGACGTCGTGATAGTCTTTTGCTTGTAAGCACTCCAGGCAATCATCCCTCAAACAACGTAATTGAGTACGCCTGGGAGCTTTTCGGTCAGCATTATCCGCAGCCGATGCGTTACTTGCCACGATTAAATTATTTTCTCCGCCAAATTGCAATCCAAGGTGTCTTGTCTCAAATAAATAGCAGATGACCCGGTCTGCTGCTTCGTCATGCTGTGGTCCAGGATTGCAGTTGAGCTGAGCCAATTTCGCCGTTATGAATGCGATATCAGGTCTTGTCATGACTGCTGCAAACATAATCGAGCCAACCTTGCTCTGATAATTCCTAATCGCAGAGTGGCGTAATTTGGTCGTATTTCTTCGGTGCCTCTGTAACAGCTGGAGTGGAAAAAGGTCTCTTCCTTTCCGCGAGCTTGTGTGTATCTTCTCAATGTACGAAGCCTGTGACAACCAATTCTGTCTTTTCTCTCGGTCTCTGAGTACCTCAATGCCAGTGAACCAGCGGATATCGTGGCCTCCAGTCAACTGGTATCTGCTCTTTAATTTTTCCTCAAGGCTTCTGCTTAGGTTCTCTGCACTTTTCACATGGCCAAAAATGATATCGTCAATACAGAAGATGAGGACTCCGTCTCGAATCATGCAACAGGTTTCAGACGGAATTGCATGGAACCCGATTTCTCTGAGAGTCTTCGTCAATTCCTTGTGCCACAAACGATGATATTTTCGTAGTCCATATAGTGCTCTCAAGCGTAGGACTTTTCCCGACTTTCTGTTTCCCGGTGGCATCCTCATATCGACCTCCTCGTCTGATTCTGCATTCACGAAAGCGTTTACCGCATCATATTGCATGAGTTCGAAGTCGAATCTCGCCGCAATGGCCATAAATGTGCGGAAGCTTCGTACTGCCAGCGTAGCCGCGTAAGTTTCTGCCCCTATTATGGGTTGTTGATCCCGCGCGCCACAATGCGAGCTTTGCACTTTGTCAGTCTTCCTTGCTAATCAAACTTATAGACATTGACCCATTTTCAGTCAATTGGCCGGATGCCTTTCGGTATGGATGGGAATGTTCTGCATCGTGACTTGTCAAATGGTCTTTCTCTGCTTGTTCGGAAAGCTTGCCCATGGAATGGCTTTTCAAATCCCAGTGCATTTTGGTTGCTTGGGGCAGGTCTTCCCTAGTCACCTGTTTGTTGTGCATTAGCTTTTTCAGCTGCGCTCGATCAACAACTTTACCGGAGGTTCGGTCTTTGTACTGAGGACCTGCCAGGGTCCCTGCTATAAAACTCGAGTGCCTGCCAAGCGCTTTATCTAGGCACACGCCTCTCCTTTTGCCTTTTCCGTCCTTCTTGCGGAAAGGCCTTTCTTTCATATTTCCGTATCTCGTAGGTTTTGATCGGTCATTTCGCCTTCTTCCGCGGGCTGCAATTGCCCCGGCCATTAAGCTCTTGCCGTATGCGGGTTTCGAGCTTTTTCTGCCGCGGGCTGCAGTTTTCCGTACCATTGGATATCACGCCTGGTGCCTCAGGCACCAGGCGGACGACGGTAAGGGTCTGGGCCATGTGTGGCACGCGTAATTCACAGGCGCAGGCGCCGTGTGTTCAAAAAGGGCGCCGCACATCGCGGCCACAGAGGGAATCTCTTTTTCTAAGTAGTCAAATCCACATTCACTCTCACAGGCCTACCTGCACGCTACGTGCTGGTACTAGAGAGAAGGCCACAAGGGTGACCGGATTGACCTCTTGGATCCTCAAGGGGACCCTTGGCAACATGGAATTAGTGCATTCCCTTTTAAGTCACCATAGCGGCGGCTAAACCTAAACCCGAGCCCATCCGTAACTGACACATTCGGCATCCGTAACGCGCTCCGGACTCTTATCCCCTTCCCCTCGCCAACCGGCCTTCTTCGGTGCCTCATCTGCCCACTTGGTATCGTATTCTAGGTGGCATATCATTGTGACTCATTTAATGCCGCTATGGCGGCGCTTCATGTCAGATGGCCCGAGCTCTCGACCACTAAGCAGCGGGCGCTGGAGGACGCCAAGAAGATGCAAAAGGCTGTCGTAGAGGAATGCGCCAGGTCTGGCAAGGAGGTGCCTCAGTATCATCTCTATGAACTCATCGGAAAAGGCAGCTTCGGCCGCGTCTATAAGGCCACCTCGCAGAAAACTGGTCGCTTGGCTGCCGTCAAGATCATCGACATCGAGGAAAGCGACACACTCAACCCCAAGTTGGCTGACACCTACAGCGACCTGCTCAAGGAGATCAACGCGCTGCAGCTCCTCAGCGATAGCGGCGCCCGAAACATCAACCATGTCATCGAAGCCTTGCCTGTTGGCCAGTCTATGTGGATGATCACAGAATACTGCGCCGGCGGTAGCGTCGCTACCCTGATGAAACCCACGGCTCCGGGTGGCTTGCAGGAGAAGTGGACCATCCCTATCTTGCGCGAAGTCGCTGAGGCCATGCACTGGGTTCACGGCCAAGGCATTATCCATAGAGATCTCAAGTGCGCCAATGTCCTCGTGACGGAGATCGGGAACGTCCAACTGTGCGACTTCGGCGTCGCCGGCGTCATCGAGTCCAAGTTTGATAAGCGGACCACCGTCATCGGTACCCCTCATTGGATGGCTCCCGAGCTTTTCGACCAGTCTGCTTCTTACGGCACCGAGGTTGACATTTGGGCCTTCGGTGCCATGGTTTACGAGATGGCCTCGGGCCTGCCGCCCAACGTAGCTGATGGCATCGTCGACTTCTCTCAGTTGGGGAGCCACTTGAAGCAGCAGACGCCCCGACTTGAGGGAGACAAATACTCGACAGGGCTAAAAGACCTAGTTGCCTACTGTCTTCAGCAGGACCCCAAGAGGCGACCTACCATCGAGCAAGTTCAGCAGCATGGTTATCTTTCCAGGACTGAGGAGGCCTATCCCACCTCTTCATTGGCTCACCTGGTGCGAGGCTTCAAGCTGTGGGAGGCCCAAGGAGGGGATCGCCGCTCGCTTTTCTCTGCCGGTGGTGCCCAGGCTTTTTCTGATGTCTCGTCCACGGCTCTGGCAAATGACGAATGGAACTTTAGTACCACTGCCGCCTTTGACCAACAGGTATTCAACAACGGACAAGCTCAGGACGTCTACGACGCGTATGGATCCAATGTCGACTTCAACCAACAAGTCTTTGAAGAAGCTTCACGCTCTTCCAAGTTCAAATCACGTCGGCGCCCACCGCCACAACTGCCTTCTATCAAGGCACCTCTGGAAAAAGTGTTTGATCCAAACACGATATCTAACTACGAAGATAATTCCAGGGCATATTACGGCAGACAGCTTCAACCACCCGCCTCGGATTTGCCGTTGCAGGACGAATCAGTCCCGGCAGCGGACGTGAGGGAATCTCTCATCGACTTGGACGCCTCGTTACACGGTAGCAATCTATCGCAGTTTGTCGACATGAACACAATCAAGGCTGGTGACACACGTGTCTCGGCGACGTACGACTTTGAAGATGCATCGCTTTATGTGAAAGCACCCCTGAGCGATCCCGTTGACGTAAATATAAACCGCCGCACCCAGGACTGGAAATTCCCAACCATGGCTCCTCCGGCATCGGCGAATCCCGAAATGTTCAGGTTTCCCTTCACTGATGAGTCTGTCACCCCAGACGCTGGCAGGCCTTCCCTAGGGCACCACTCTGCCGATCTGCTCCAGGCTTCAACGGCCTACAGCGACGTGTCCTCCAGGCACAGTCCTGTTCACCGTGCCTCGGTTGGAAGTCTGATCGACCTGGACATGAGCTTTCCCGACTCTTCAACTGATTACACGCGGCCGTCGACATCGCATTCCGATGTTGCTTCAATCAGCGGCTCTGAGGTCGGCGGCGCGAACCCGTTCGAACTGGAAAAGCATACTTCATATGTGGTACCAAGTAGTAACCGCGAGCCATCCATCTATGTTTCGGACGATTCCCAGTACGCCGGTGCCATGAGCGAGTTATCGGCAAAAA
The DNA here is from genome assembly GCA_000758425.1 of Nilaparvata lugens yeast-like symbiont. Lineage (NCBI taxonomy): Eukaryota > Fungi > Ascomycota > Nilaparvata lugens yeast-like symbiont. The sequence continues at coordinate 96,945 of KN173756.1, read as the reverse complement.
TGGAAGACAGCGATCAGATGCGGCGCCAGTCGCACGTTAACAGTCAGCCCGTCAACGGCCATCGGCCCTACTCTCTCAGCGAGTTCGCGGACATGGACCCTGAGATCATGTCACCGCCGCAGACGGTAGCGCCGGTCTCATCGCAATTCCCGCCCTCGCTTCAGGACCACGTCTCGCAGGGCCGGCCTCGTGAACAGTCACCCTCGTCCTATTCTCACTATGCCTCCCTGCCTCCAGTTCCTATGGCTCCGTCCGCCCGGGCCATGGAGGGCCGCGCGTCTGCGGACGAGGTCAAGAATGAGTTGCGCCGCATGGCCATGTGCCTCAGCGATCATCTGAGCTATGCCAATAGCTGTCTCTCGAGTTTGCCCGTCCTCGCAGGCGGTATGAACAAGCTGGACCCTGTCGGCGACGTCAACTGAGACTCGGACGAGGGCACATGGCATATATGATGTAATGAAAATGAAATGGCAGGAGGGGCATGCCACCATTCTTATGAACCTCGGGTTCACTCGGCGTTATTTGTGGCGGGAAAGCGGCGTTTTCCTCTCTCTTACATTCTGGTTTTCTGTTAGACATAGCACGGAAACTGGTGTGCTCGTCGGTTCATGTACTGTTACAGTGTTCCTCATATAAACATGTTCGCATCATAACCCTCCTTGATGTTTTCCTGCTGGCCTGAGTCAATTGAATTACATACTCTGAGGAGCTTTCTTCTCGATCTGTTCGGCAATTTGCCAACCTAATCACCCGAACTCGAGCAAGTTGCCAATTAGCAGCGCTTGATAGCTGTCGATGGCCTCGCTCAACTTGATCAGCGCGCCGGCGGCCAGAATTTTGACATCGTTTTCTTCGCCGTCGTCGTCGCCGCGTGTCCGCTGAAAGATGCCAGTGACCCACTCCCGTGTTTCCAGCAGCTCACGGCCATGATCGCGGCACAGGCTACGCATGTCGCGGTCGTGGACGTCGATAAGAACAGTGAGGGCGACGAGCCAGCCGTGAAGAGCAGTAAGATGATCTAGGACGTGGACACGGATGCGCAGCAACAAGTCCCAGAGCTCTGACGTGAGCTGAGGCAGTGCGAGGGTAGCGGGGCCGGCGGAGCTGACGACGATGCCGAGCGTCTGCAGGTAAAGCGAGAGGAGAGCCGGATTAAGGACGATGGGCCGGGCAGAGCGGAGTGCCTGCTGGAAGTGCGCTGTGAGCGGAGCGAAAAAGCTGGATGCGAGGAGCGTGGCGGTGGTATTGGGTATGGCGTGGACGTGAGGCCTTGTCCTCGCGCTTGACTTGTAGCGTTGTGTGAAGGTTTGAAGCTTGAGGACGTCCGGCCTGGCTGTAGCATCGGCGGCCTGGGCAGCCAGTGGTCCAAGGAACGAAGAGGTGAGAGTCTGGCTGATAGTTTCGAGGGCGGTAGGGGGTAAGGCCTTGAGACGTGACGACGGCGGTTTCTGTGGCGGCTGCGAAGGATCCGTAAAAAGCTGCCTCATCTTCTCGGGAAGCCGCTTGGATGGAAAGGAAGCTGCCGACTGGTGTTCCGACGCCTCGTACCCAGCCAGTTCCCGAGCAGAAAGCCCAAGGGTGACGAGAACCGAAGTTTGCTGGGCTAGCGAATAGTCGCCCTCGAAAAAAGTACGAGCGAACCAAGGAGCCATCGACTTTGGTTGAGCCACCACAAGCGCGATCATGCCTTGCTGCTGCTTCTCCGCAAAGTTGTCGATATCAAACTTGTCTTGGAGCCCGATGAGAAGACGAGCAAGCTCCTCGACGTGTGAGCTGACCTCGGTGCCGAAGGATGCTTTGCGGCGGATCAAGACAGGAGCGGACTGCAGGGCCAGTTTCTGCTTGTCGTAGTTTTCCGAGTCGCGCAAATATGTGATCAGGTCGCGGATATAGACCGGTGCCTTCAGTTTGTTACGCTGAACAAGCGTTGCATCATCATCAGAGTCTTCTGGGTCCGATTCTTTTGCGTAGGGCACCAGCTCCTCCTCTTCGTCGGAGCTGCTAATCTCCTCGATAATGGTCTTGGGTGTAGAAATAGCATCTGTAGGGTTCGGTTTTGGCTTTACCTTTGATCTCGACTTTGGCCCTGTTACGAGCGGAGCGAGAGAGCATGTGGCGGGGGCCGAGCTTTCTACACTCAACATAAATTCGGATGGGCCTATACCATCGCATACTGTGCCGAGTCCTTTGAGCCATTCGGCATCCTCCGTTTCCATCTCTTCCACGTGAAAATTGAGTCTAGTATTCTTGTCGTCGGCCAAGGCAGAAAGGGATTCTCCAACTACCATCCCGAGAAAACGTGCTCTTGCCTGGGCTGTTGCGATGCGATTTGTTATGGCGTTCAAATACGTGCTTGATCTCAGAAGCATTTTGATCTTGACGGGTGTTTGCCTGGCGACATATCCTGCGCTGAGCAAAATTATTTGGGTGTGGACTGCAAAAGCGTCAGAAGACCCTTCTACAGCTTGGCAAGTTTCCTCTCACCATATTGCTGAAGTATTGGCGCATGTCTAATGTAAATTTGCTCTCCGAACTGCGTGACACTCTTTTCCAGCACCGTGAAGATGATCTCATTCTCTTTGGCAAGAACCGCAAGAACAGCACGGCGGATGCCGATGCTGAGGCCCAAGCCGGCGCCGAAGGATGAAATACACCAGCTGACGAGATGAGTCTTGTGTATTTCATTGTCGCCAACCACGGTGTTTATGAGGTCAGCGACAGCCGCCACAATGTGGTTCAGATTTGGGTCGTCGAGGTCGAGGCAATCCAAAAACCGCTGGGAAAGGTGTTTTGCGAATGACTCTAACTCAACATTTTTTGACAGTAAAAGCTGGTCAATGATGGGCTTGACCAAGTTGCCTAAACTGATTGAGCAAGCCATGTGACGCGATAAGGGGGACAGGAAATTCCTACCAGAATAGCCAAGAGACAGTGAGCGCTGAAAGAGTGAATGGCAGAAGTCGATAGCTTCATCAGGTATTTTCTCTTTTGCCCAAGCGGAGAGATTATAGCCTATCCATCTGTTGAATTGAATTCCGTCGGCAATCCAGCCCATCTCGGATCCAATCTCCTTTCCCAGGGCAATGAATGCCTCGGCAGCGGTGGATATAATGGTCCCATTGGAAATGAGGACAACAAGTTGTTGAGACTGGGCCTTTTGTATGGCGGCATCAGTCATTGAGGCGACTGATGAGCACCAGATATTTCGAATAGAGTCATGTCCTGCCAGGAGAGAAGCTAAAATTTCAAGGACGGTATCGAGATTCAACATAATGTTGGTCCTTTCAGGGCCCTTGCTTCTTAATTTCGACTCATAAATGAGGGATTTGGCAAATGTCATGACGCCATTGAGACCAGCGATACTACGCAGACATGTGAGCAAAAGTTCCGTGCTCTGTGAAGCACCCGCTGCCGAGTCATCGCGTAAGAGTGACCAGTAGCTTGGTGTGATTTCAGTGATTAGAGCATGCAAGATTGACGCGCTCTTGGGCGTCGGGAGCCGGAGTCGGAAGCCCCCGTCGCCAGTGAGGTAGCGGAGCACTGAGATAAGCTCTACCGTAGTCCGGCTGGCTCTTAAGGATTTCCAGAGCGTTGTCGGCCGAGGACAAACTAGAAGGCGACGTGCGCTGCTTGGTGTGGTCTGAAGGGATTGTCAGACAGATGCCGCTCTTCCGTTTGGCCTTCCAGAGACGTCTCGTACTCACGGGGGTCAAAAATTTTTCCATGATTTCCTGCCTTTAACCTCTCACAATGCTCGTGGAGGCGACATCAGGGTCAAGCGAGCATGAATTAGGGCAATGTTATCGAGGACGATGCTCTATGCCAAAGCCGGTCTGCAGTGCCTCGGGATCCACTTAGCCTTAGCAAACGCAGTGGCATTAAAGTCTGTCTGCAGGCAAACAAAGAGCTATCATTCGTGCTTACCTCTCTGACAACTACCTCTGCCACTGCTACTTCTGAGATGCCCAATCTAAGTACACAAGGCAATGCCATCAACTCAAGCGCCTCCGAGGAGGCGCGATGGTAAGTCTTTATCCTCGATCCCTCATGCCTGCAAATTCCGGGCTCGCTCATGCGAGCAAACCATGGTTTTGCCGACCACAGGGCCATTCTCAACCAAATCAGACGAAACCCCGGTCCTTTCACTGACCCGAATGCCTGCCAAGAAGAGTTTCTTGCTCAGTTTGACAAGTTCAAAATCCTGTAGGGTTTACTGTCCCTCACTGTGCACTACTGCGAAGGCTGACTAGGTGTTTGCAGAGTCATGTCAGCCGTTCCCTCCTTTCTCCCCCGGGCTTTGGCTTGACATGGTCGTACGCGCTCCTAACTCAGTACTTTCTCAGTGGTGCTGGAGGCTTAGGATGCGAAATTCTCAAGAATCTAGTCATGTCGCATTTCAGGGACATCCACGTCATCGACATGGGTGCGTCAACATCAACTCCAGATCGAACACACCACATCTGTTGCTGCTAACTTGAGCCGTAGACACAATCGACATCTCTAACTTGAACCGTCAGTTTCTCTTCCGTGCTGTCGACGTAGGGAAATACAAGGCCGAGGTGGCAGCGCGTTTCGTCATGCAGAGGGTCAAGGGTGTCTCCATCACTGCTCACAACAAACGCATTCAAGACTACGATGAGGACTTTTACAGGCAATTCCAGCTCGTTGTTTGTGGGCTTGACAGCATTGAGGCGCGCAGATGGATCAATGCTATGCTTGTCTCTATCGCCGAGGATGGGGATGCCGATTCTATCAAGCCCTTTATCGACGGCGGCACTGAGGGCTTCAAGGGACAGGCGCGCGTCATTTTACCGTCAATGACGTCGTGCTTTGAGTGTCAGCTTGACATGCACGCCCCACGCGCCACTGTTCCTCTCTGTACCATTGCCTCCATCCCTCGTCAGCCTGAGCACTGCATTCAGTGGGCGCACATAATGGCTTGGGACAAGGAGAAGCCCTACCCCAAGCTGGACAACGACGACCCAGAGCATGTTTCGTGGATATATGAAAAGGCCCTGGCGCGGGCGAATGAATTCAGCATTCCCGGAGTCACCTACTCGCTTACTCAAGGCACAATCAAGAACATCATTCCCGCCATTGCTTCGACGAATGCCATCATAGCGGCAGCCTGCTGCAACGAAGCCTTAAAAATTGCCACGGCGGCAGCGCCTTGCCTGGGCTTTGAAAATAACTACATGATGTACTCGGGCAATGACGGCGTCTACACGTACACCTTTAGGCACGAGAAGAAGGATGACTGCACTGTTTGCGGCCGCCAGGCTCGTCCCCTCGACGTCAATCCCAACCAGACGCTGCAGGAGCTGGTCGAGTCGCTCGCCGTGCGACCGGAGGCGCAGTTGATGAAGCCATCGATTCGTGCCGAGGGTCAGACGCTGTACATGCGGTCCCCTCTAAGCCTAGAAGAGCAGTCTCGACCGAATTTGGCCAAGACGCTGATCCAACTTGGCCTCTCGCACGGCCAACATGTTGTTGTCACTGATCTGGCTTTCCCGCTCGAGTTCAATTTCTTACTCATGTTCAAAACTGAGGCCCGTGGCAAGGCTTAGATAGTTGGGCTTCCTCAGAAAATAGCTGGAGTGAAAACCACGGATGGAAAAGTCTTGAAGAGACCGATCAATTGATACGGTGGTGGCATTCACCCAGACGTGAGCCACACGAACGATTCGCTTGCTGTTGCATTTACAGGCGTTCGGGGATACGGAGGAGCGATTTCGACTGCTCCTGGGACTAAATTGGGCAAAGGAGACAGAATGCCGATGGTGGTATAAGCCGTTGACGAGATGTGTAAGCCTTAGCATCATTTCCCTTTCTTTTGGGTTGATATATACACAGCAGAGCGTGGAATTGGCAGAGCGGTCAGGGCGGTAGAGAGTATAAAGCTAAGCGAGAAATGAACCACCGAGTTATAAATAAAAAGAATCCACGGCACCATCTGAGCGCAGCCGAGCTCAAATTTTCGTCCTTTTGGCCCTCACATGAGATCATCTAGCTTCTTTTTTTTCAAGCTCTACCATAAAAACATAAGGAACATTACCGAGTCATGTTGACGACGTGCTGCTCAAGTGTCTTGCACTTGAGCTTGAGGTGCTTAACTGCCTCGAGGAATAGCTCGTCACTATCCCACTGGCCGGTGCTCTCGATAGAGAAGATGAAGTGGTCTCTGCGACGACCCAGCTTCACCTTTTCCTGGAATTCCGGGTGACGCAGGCATTCCCGGCTGACCGTGTCCTTCATCGGGTCTTTGACGACGGCCTTGAGCTGGCCGACGGCACCCTCGTAGCCGCTGTTGGGACGAGCGGTATCGCGACCTGAGACGGTCTCGAGGCCAATGACGCCGGCAGGGAAGCAGTGGGCGAATTTTTCCGCGTCCGGGCCAAGGATGGGCTTGATGATGGTAATGATGGGCATAAGGCGATACGAGGCGGTCGCCACGGGTGAAAACTTAGCGTGGTCGGCACCAATGCCCTTATGCATGTGCATCGACAGGTTAATTGTCTGGTGCGGGCGCAGTTTCGCGATGAGAATGTCCGGATGGACCGGGCGTATGGCGTCGTCACCACTGAAATAGTCGATTTGCCGGCCCGTCGGCACGAAGACGATGTCGCGGGCGTAGACATGAGCGTGGTGGAAGGCGCGCGTTGGGTCCGTCTCGTCCGCGACCGCTGCCTCGTTGACCGTGCAAGTCACGTTGAGCTCGAGCTGGACTGTGTTCCAGTCAAAGCATCCGGCGTACTCGTCCTCACCGGCGGCCGGCTTCTTATGCCATTTGAGGAAGTTGTGCAGGCCGTCGCGCCCGCCTTTAAAGGGGATCAGGCCTAGCCGATGCGCCAACACTTCGTCATGGATCACTGACGTATTATTTTCGATGTATACCTTCTCGATCGCCAACGTTGGTATTTCCGCGATTAGAATCCGTCGGAAGGCGTTTGCCAGCGACGCATCCAGGCCCACCAGCGAAAAGGACGCCTGCACCGCCTCGTTCTTGTGAAAGCGCACCGAGAAGCCTTCGCAGAAACGGCTCAGCTGAAATTCCGCGTCTTCGCCGGGGACATGATGAGGAAAATCGGTCGATACTGGGTCCGAGATTGTCTCCTTGTTGATACCGATCGTCTGAGCGGCGCAAATTGTTCCTCGGGAGGCCTCATCAGCGACCTGTCTTGTCACGTCGCCTCGAAATTTGCGTTTAAAATAATTGCCATCATCGACTCACGTTGCGCTTGGGCTCTTCCGCCTGCTGCGCCGAGGCCATGGCATGCGCAGCAAGGGAGTGGAAATCGTGAGGCACAGAGAGGTGAGGTAAGGAAAGCCGTGGGGAGATAATCATGGATTTTTTTTTTCTGGAAAAACTCGCGACGGGCAGAGATATCCACAAATGTATAGGTACTATTTCTGTGGCAACTTGTACAGCTTGTGGTCAGATAATTCTGTACTAAGACTTTATGGCCTATGTCGACCGCGCCTAGAAATCAAAACTACGCAATCAACCCTTCAGAGCGGTTTCTGCTGCATGACAGAGTTAAATTGACCAGCTGTGTCGAGAAGTCCTACGACGCTCGGTTGTCAAGCTATTTAAGCCTCTAGATACATGTTTTTAATCAAACTAATGATCAATCATTTTTCTAGAGGCCAGATTGACTAGGCTTTTGGGTCAGGCCTTCCAGGTCTTCAAACGTAGGGGGAACACCCGGTCCAAACACGTCTATTTCTTTGACCTCAGCCAGAGAGGTTCTTTTAGGTGGCCGAATAGTGTTAGTGTGGAGCGAGGTGGCCTAATAACCGGGGCGTTCAATTGTCGAGACTCACCTCGCCATGCCGAGTCGTTCCCATCTGCTCAATAAAATGATCGTAATTCGGAGAAGAGCGTCTATGAAATGTCTGGGAATTATCACGGTCATTCACTAATGTTGACTTCCATAATAAATAATGAATGATGCACCCTGGTGACGAGTGCAAAGGCACTTCGACGGCTTGAGACGAAGAATTCACTGCAAGCGTACTAACACCAACGGGAAAAGTGACGGGCGAGCAAGCCGGAGTCAGTTCCCAACAGCATTCGTCGAGAAAGAACGGGCTGATGTGGCGGGGCAGAAAGCGGGCTTACGTTCAGTTCGCCGCTGGAATACCTCGTCTTCTACCAGATGCACTGCAGTCTCTGGTTTACCACCACGAAAACTACACTTGCAAACGATTTCTTTGCGGCTCGGGCTCGCGTGACAACCAGTCAAGCACGGATTCGAAGAAAGTACAGAGTGCACAAGACCGACACAACGAGCCGACAGCGAGGGCGGTATATGCCGTGGTGACTTTCTTCCAGCACAAGGAATGCAAGCACATGTGGGCGGCGGTGACGGAGCCGTGTGGACCGTGGATGGGCTTCTTGACCTGCAGCAGCTTCGCAAGCGGCGAGGCCAAGCCGACCCCCAAGGTGTATCGCACGCGCAGCTGAGCGTGTACGCGATGTGGCAGTGCCAGCGAGGCGGCAGCATCGCCGCGGCGGTACTACGATGCCAATGCGGTGCCGTCTCGTGCAGCGGACAGGCTGGGGCTTGAAGTTGGGCACTGGGCCAGATGAGCACGACTGGGGTGTGGATGTGAGATTTTCGGAGCGCCGAGAAGGGGGTGTGATTCTGTAACCGGGGGTTGACGATGGGGGTTGACGATAGTGGTTGGCGATGGTGATGAACTGGGGAGGGAGGGTTGATCATGAGACGGTAATGAGGGCGAGCAAGAAGATGCTGATGTGAACGGTATTGATGGGGTGGATGAGGATGACGATGATTGGGGGCGGGTAGTGCCATCACGACACAATTTCGAGGCTATCTTGCTGTACCACTCACCTCCTTGGCCTTGTCCTCTACCATCTATTTCCACCGTGGACTGACGATGCTGCCCACGCCAGACACGTCGCACGTACCATACGAGCGCGTCTACGAGCCGTCTGAGGACTCGTTCCTCCTGCTCGACGCGCTGTCGTCAGCCTCAGAGCGACACTTTCTCCAGCACAAGCTCTCTCCACCACCACCACCACCGTCATCATCATCGTCGTCGACGTCATCGTTGCTACCGCCACTGCTCGTTCTCGAAGTCGGCTCCGGCTCTGGCGTCGTCATCGCCTTCGTGCACGCTCACGCCGCCACGCTGTTCGGCCCGCGCCGCTGCATTTTGACCGCCACTGCGGACCTCAACCCCTACGCCTGCCGCGCCACCGTCGCCACAGTCGCCAAGGCTCGCAGTACCCATGCTGTCGCCTCCGCTACTGATCCAGCTGCTGCCGCCGCTGCCGCCGCCGTCGACCTCGGCCCGTGCCGCGCCGACCTCGCCTCACCCTGGCGCCATCACTGCGTCGACGTGCTCATCTTCAACCCGCCTTACGTGCCGACCCCGAATCCACCGCTCCGCCGCCCTAGCCTAGATACTGATGTTGAACCTGCTTCCGCCTCCGCTACCTTTGATCGTGACTCGTACCTCCTGGAGCTCTCTTATGCCGGGGGATTCTGTGGCATGGAGACGACTGACCGCCTTGTTGCCGACCTGCCGCGCGTCTTGGCCCCCGCCGCCTGCGCCTACATCCTTTTGTGCGCTCAGAACAACCCGCACGAACTCAAGCAACGTGTGCGAGCCTTTGGCCCTGAATGGAGCGCCGAAACTATCGCCTCCAGCGGCAAGACGGCGGGTTGGGAAAAGCTTCAGGTTGTGCGCATCTGGCGTCAGCCTGTTGGCGGGTCCGCAATGACAGCGCTTGAAGGGACATGACGCATGATAAAACATGAGCGGAATCAAGTTTGGAAATGGCGGAAGCATGTGAGTTTAGGACTCTACTACCGGCGTCCCGGAGTCATATATACCCCTTCGTCCTGCCTGTTTCCCTCCGTGATATGCCCTTACATGTTCGGCCCAAGTTGTGTCCCCCCAACGCCAAGTTTCCGTGGCCCAACAACGCTATTCGCTATGGCCCCAAAACACTGTCGGATCTGCGCACATGTCCGGTCCTGACCGTGCCCGTGACAAGTTCGGCCTCATTGGATCGTACCTAGCCTCGCCCTCGGCCGCGGCCGCGACCCCGACCCCGGCCCCCTCCTCGCCCACGTCCACGACCTCGGTCATTCTCTTTACGTGCCTTATTCTTCGGCTTCGGTGCGTCATCAACCAGAAGCGTGTCGAGCTGAAGCGCGTCGGGCAGGATGATGTAACGGATAGTGGAGCCGCGTATGTTCATGCCTTCAACCGAAATCGTCTCTTGGTTTTTAGGCGTCATCTTAATCGAGCGCATCGACATGTTCATTTGAGGGGTGACGGAGACGATAGCACCGTGAACTATGGTACCTGCACGAAAAACGCCATCAAGTTGCACATCAGCCTCGCTGTTTTCCGTCGTTATCGACGACGCAATTCGCAAATCAACACGAGGAACGTTTCAAGTCTTATGTACCATTCTTCAACTCGATTGTCACCGTCTCGCCGGCGCATTTCATCAAAAATCTGAGGGCATCACGGTCAGAGGCAGGATGAGCTCCCTGGAAGAAGTGGAGGGGGGAGCGCACCTCACGAGCTTCATCGTAGCGGCCAAAAAGTGCAAAAGAGCAAGGGGTCAGTCGAGAAAGGAAGCAGAATACAAGAAGCTGTCTGTACGGACCAAGACGATAGCGATAGTAATAGAGCTATATTTGAGTTTGGACGCCTTGTTCTGACGCAGCTTCGTTCACTCCGTATATTTCATGCCGTACTGCTGTATATTGGGCGGTGAAAGGCAGCTCTAGTCACATGACTTAAAAAAAAAAGTAAACGTGACCTTGGCACCAATGACGGAACGGGGCTATTGGCTTAGGGGATTGGCACACTTCCCCCCATTTCCCCGTTCGTCACCATCAGATCACCGTCTGACCAACCGTGCCTTTGAGGCACAAATCTTCTTTTCGCTCGGCAGGATGCCTCCTGCCTTGCGAAGCAGACGCGTCGTCAAAAAAAGCGTCTCGTCCCTTGCTTCCGCCTTGGCCCGAGCCAAGGACGCTCACCTCGATCACCTGGATGGCGCGTTGGTGGAGGTACTTGTATAGCTCTTCGAAGACGCTCCGGAGGGCATGGACCTCGATGAGATTGAGGCAACCGTCGAAGAAGTGGCTCAGGGCCTGAGCGCGTCGCGCTGGGCACCAACTGGTGACCTTGCGTGTACCGAGGCCGAAAAACCAACTCCTTCGCTGCCCTTCCCCCTAAGAGTTCCTGTCAAAGCGAGCGCGTCCCGATCTACGCCACCTGAGACCGCGAGAGCTCAGACGAAAACTACTGATGCTATTAAGGCGGCCAAGACAAACACAACGGGCGCGACACTCACGGGCGCAACCGTCTACCTCCCAACACGCCCGCCCCCTCCGCAGACCAAGCGTTCTCAAGAGCCTTCTGGAACAATCCTCAAGGCATTCGCCTCAGTCGCAGAGGTCGAGGCCGAGAACCGGGGCGCATTCATTCAGCAGACATGAGCCATGGTCGTGCTACTGGAGAAAAGCACAGTTCAGATGATGGCGGCGTTTCCCCAATGGGCGCGGCCAATGACTGAAGCCCTAGCCAAGGTTCTCGAGGACACGGCCTCCCGCAAGCTGTTCGCCAGCCCGACCCCGTCTCATCCCACCCCTCCTTCAGCCCCAGCCAACGGGCCACAAAAGACAGGGCGGGATCACGCTGCGGCAGCAAGACGAGCTGCCAACCTACCGGATGGGCCACCTCCGCCCAAATCCTGCGAGCCTGTCCGCAAGCAGCGGACCCCGGACTAGCGGACCATGATCCAACTGGAATCCAACAGCGGCGCGAGGGCTCTCTAGTCCTATGCCGTGAAAACGGCGGTGTGCACAGCTGTCGGAGACCCCACTGCCGTCCGTGACGCATATTCCGTCCGGTCCGGCTTGGCTGTCGTTCCTGCGCCCGGAAAGTGCCAACTGCTTCCCGACAAAGCAGAACAGATCCGGGCTAAGTTCGACGCTAAAGCCGTTGAAGCCCAACAGAAATGGGTTTCATACCTCCTCAGCCCCGTTCCTCGCTCAGTTCAGGTTGGAGCAGGCGTGGACTTGACAGTGACGCCGAACCTCATCCGGTCCGAGATCAGGTAGACAACCGGATTGTCGCCTGAAGGTGTCGCGTGGTGCCAACGCTCAGCGATAAAGGCAGACAGTGGCTGCGCTGTGGTCGGTGTCCGCGCCGACCAAGCCCACAAGTGGCCGACTTTTCTGCGCCTCTTTGGGCAGCCGGTGGCGCTGAGGACCCTCAGACAGAGGATCCGGGTGACCATCTGCGATCGTTGCTACGGCTACCACCACGTACGCAACTGTGCTCGCGCCCAGAAGTGTAAAAAATGTGCCTCACTGGCACACGAAGGATCTTGCCAGAATCCCACCCGCTGCTGACAGCGCAACCTGCCCTGCTAGACCCCGGAAGGAAAAGGGCACTATCACCCGGCCCACAAGAGGCCAGCTGAAGGCCATCCGCGCGGCGGGCCGTCGGCAGTGGGCTCGGTTTCAAGCAGCTGGTCTTGCGGCGGCCTCGTGCAACCCTCCGGCCTCGTCCGACCCGGCGCCGACCCTCCCCCCTTCCTCCGGCCGTGACCCGCTCCCCTACTCCACATGACGAGTAGGGGACACCACAAGGCCCGGAAGACAGCTCGCCGCGTGGATCGAGAACAACGGGTTCCGAACGCTGAACCCCGGCGTCCCAACCCACAGGGCCGGTGGTGTTCTCGATCTGGCCCTGTCCAACGACCCGGAAGCCAGTGCAGGCGTCGCTCTCCACCTCAATGCCACCTCCGATCACGAGTCACTGCTGGCCACCCTCCCCGGCGGCAGAGCGCCCGAAACCTTGCCCGGCAGCCTGCAACACGCCCGCTGCGACCGGGCGCGGCTGCGAGAGCTGCTACTCCCTCATTGCGGCATCGCCGCGCCGGGGGACCCTGAAACGGAAGTCGCGGACCTGGTGGAAGCCATATCTCTAGCCATGGAAGGGGCCACTCCCCGGAGCAGGCCAGACTCGAGGCGCTCGGTGGTGGAACGACGAGTGCCGGGTGGCTCACCGCGCCTTCCAGAAAGCCATGCGTGTCGGCCCGGCCGATACGGAGCGTCAAGAGTTCCGGCGAGCAGTACGGAGGGCCAACAGGCCTGTACCCGATATTCGATCTTCGATAATTGACCCCTTGATCGAAGATCGAAAATATCGAAGGCAAATTATCGAAATTATCGAATAAAGTGGCTGCATAGCGAGCTAGCCACGGTACCACACAAGTAAAACAATAATTCTTCAAACCCATTTTTCTCGACCAAAAAATTATAGATTCACTCTATCAAGAGAGTCAAATGATCCTTTCTTGCCAAGCTATCCAGAATTCCCCCAAACTAAGCATCCGAGCCACTGCAAATATTTATATGGTTAACCGAAGTACTCTGAGTCGATCGTGACGCGCCTCCCGTGGAACCGCGATGGGCTTCAAACTATGTCAAGCGCCACAAAGAGCTAACTACGCGTTTTACGCGTAGTTATGACTATCAGAGGGCCTTATGTGAAGACCCCAAGCTGATTAGGGACTGGTTTCGGCTTGTGCATAATACCATTACCAAATACGGTATAGTTGAGCAAGACTTACAACTTTGATGAGACTGGTTTCATGATGCGCATGATCCCGTCCGGTATGGTCGTCACGCGCTCAGATAGGGTTGGTAAGCCGACATTAGCCCAGCCAGGCAATAGAGAATGGGTTTCTGTCATCCAGGGCATCAGTTCTGAAGGCCAAGCTATCCCTCCCTTCATCATAGTGGTGGGGCAATATCACCTCGCGAACTGGTATCAGGATAGCGCGCTGCCTAAGGATTGAGTCATCTCCACGACTCACGATGGCTGGACAACAAATGAAAAAGCAGTAGAATGGATCCAGTATTTCGAAGTGCACACTAGGCCGCGAGCTCATGGTGCATATCGTCTGCTAATCATGGATGGGCACGAAAGCCACTATTCGACGCAATTTACAAAATTATCATGCTCTGCATACCGCCGCATTCATCCCATATTCTGCAGCCACTAGATTTTGGCTGTTTTGGGCCGCTCAAAAAGGCATACGGTCGGGAGATCGAAGGGCTGATGAGGGCGCGAGTTACGCACATTACCAAGGCGGACTTTCTCCCTGCGTTTTCTGCCGCCTTCAAAGCCACAGTGACCAAAAAATACATCCAGGGGGCGTTCAGAGGTGCGGAGCTTGTTCCGTTGGAACCAAATGTTGTCGTATCACGGCTACAAGCAAGGCCACGCACGCCAACGCCAGTCAAGTTGGCACTGGAGCTACCGGCCTCTTGGATTCCGAAGATCCAAACAACCCAATTGGCGCAATTTCACAAGAGGCACTAGATCAAAAGGCGAATCAGTAGTCACAAGGGAAGCTCGCCTACGTCAATTTTTACCGCAGTAGATCAGGTTACAAAGGGAGCATGCAAGATGATGCATCAGATGTCCCTTATGAGAGCGGAGATTGACCAACTTCGGGAGGTTCGATTACGTCAAGGCGGTAGTATGACTATTGCAGAAGGACAATCGTTTCAAACCCGAAATGGTGGAGAAGAGCCGACAAAGGAGATTGTCAGAGTAGGAGTCGTGAGTCGATGGATGAGAGGATTCGGCGATGTAGTGTATGCGGAAATTTCGGACATAATGCGCGAACTTGTCAGATTGGTGTAGAAGTACTTAATGAACGGACCAGCAATGAAAATTAATCGATTTCTCAATTCTGGTTGTTTGTTTTTTATGATCTTTGCGACAAGGTGATGAGGGGTGGCTAGCTCGCTATGCAGCCACGTTAAGCAAAGAGCAAATAAACACAAGGCCAATTGAAGCCAATTGAAATATCTCTACACAATCGATCTCCTCCATAAGTAAGGGGTCGTCTTTTGTAAGGCCTAATCGTTCAATCGACTTCAAAACCTCCGTCTGCTCCACGTGATCAGCAGTCAAGGAGGTACGGTCCGAATCGATCATTCTGCGGCCACCAGAAAAGATTCTCTCTGGCTCGTCAGATAGGCCAGGAATTGAGAGTATTTTAATAGCCATATGAGAGAGCCTTGGCCAGTCAAGCCGTCGCTGAGGATCTAGCCACTACTCAAGGGCTGTGACTCCTTCAGCTAGGGCTGAAGGCTCGCCATTAATAAAGGTAGTATACTTGTCAAAATCGCTGGCGATTACCTTGAGGCTATTGGCAGCTTGATCAAATGGATCTGGCTATTGGCTCAACTCATTCCCACTCCCAATGCCCATAGCACCATCAGATATTATAATCTCCCTGAAGTTATCCTTCAAATATTGCTCTGCAAATTTTAGTGTAGATGGAACCCGGTCTTTCTTCCAGTTCTTTTCAATATTTTTCTTGCGGCGAGAGGAGTGTAGCATAAGGGCGAGAGCATATACAGGCGTTGAGGAGGTTAAGTTATACCACTCGACAAAAGCGTACCACGCGGTGATAATTGACGCAAGGAGGTTAGGATTGGTAGCAGCTTTTGCCTGAGTAATTCGTTAGTAAGCAATCGCAAATATTCCCTAAATACTTGCCTGCTCAGTCCGTAGTAAATGGATAATCAGTACGAAGGTTGGGAACTTAACTATCCGGACCAGAAAATGTCATTTGGCCCCACCATTACGGTGTGAAATAAATATTACGACCATATGCACTGTATTTGACCTACAATGCTTAGAAAGCTCTTTTCCTACTACTTTGTATGGCAGGATGCCCCTACAAACGTAAATCATCAAATTGAGTCAAGACCAACCAAAATGGTGCAGACTAGAGCTCAAGCGCGAGGAAACCGACGTACTGGTATCCCGACCGACGAGAGATATGACCTTCCAGCCGACCAGCCGACCAATCAGAGCGCGCGAGCTGCTGACGAAGCCGCTGACCTCACGCAACGACCTTCTGCCTCTGCTGCCTCTGCCTCCAGCCCTGAAGATGAAGAGGTTCATTCGACCAGTAAGGAGACAAC